>JBAJNP010012006.1:0-13966 GCA_036877545.1 Yasuhikotakia modesta | reverse complement strand
GTGATTATTTATTTTTAATTAAATCTGGATTTTTATTATTTTTGCCAAATTCCACGCGTCGTACTTTAATGAACTCCTAGAGTTTTTGTCCGATCAACTTTGTGGTGGTGTCATTCTCATCTTAAGGCCTTTGCAATGTTAAATTGTGAAGCGTTTGAGTTTTCGTGCAAGATCCTGACCGTGGCGGCCTGCCAAAGTTTTGCGATTCCCCATGAAGAAAAAGGTGTTGTTTCTCAGGCCTATAATGCTCAGATCGGCCCCATCCCTCACACATTTGATAAAAATCATGGCCTAAACACATCTACAGTGTAATATTCAGTTACAGTTATAGTGCCACCTGCAGTCAACAGGAAGTGGTGTGTTTTACACAGGTAGTGGCATATTTTACACTTTGATAAACAAATGCTTTTGCCCACAAATCACTGTTATTAAAGCCAACACATGGTGGTGGCACTGGGTGGTGTTGGCAGTGTTGGGTGGCGGTGGCACAGGCTGGCGGTGGCACAGGCTGGCGGTGGCACCGGTGCGAGGTCCCACTTATCGCTGCTTGCAACTTTAATGTTACATATTGTTACTTATTGTAAGTGGCTTCCCCTGCATTATTCTTGCCTTTGATTTACCTGGACTGTTTAGTGTTTGTTGATTGTTCTCCACCTGCCTTGTGACCCTGCTTTGTTCTGTCCATTATTCTTGTTGTTTGCCACCTGCCCTGACCAATTTCCTGGACTTTGATTATGTTTTTAAATTACCTTTTTATTGTTGTTTGCTGTTGATTGACCTCTGACCTTGATTTGTAATAAAAGCTGCATATAGATCCTCTGTCTTCCGATCCTTCATTACAACTAACAAAAATCTAAAAAAAACACATTGAGAATTGAGATGGTGCAGATCTGTGACGCTAGGACAAAGCATTCATTTTCTCCACTGCTAACAGAAATCAATCTGACAGGACTAACAAAACATGTTCAAAGATGTGATGTCACTTTATTTACCAATAAATAAAGGGGTTAGAACAGCAGTCATATGTGTTCAAAACAATCACACTAAAAGTACATCTGAAAAAACCAACAAAATAACCAATATTGAACTCTTCTTGGGGTATTTAAATTGACCCATACATTTTTGTTTCTTGGCGTTATATTTGAAAGTACCTGCTGCAAAGGATGACAAATCATTATGACTGTCCATGATGACAGCGTGCTGTGCTACCCGCTATTACTACTTCCACATTTTATTATCAGAGTCACTATGTTGGTATGGTTTCTACTGTAGTGCAGGTGGAAACCTGGGATAATGCAGATATCATTGACAGATGACAAGTCACAAGGGATGGTATACTGTTTAAAAATATACATTTTTTGGATTTACAAATACTTAGAAACATTTGTGATAATGTTAAGTACATGAACAAAGTATATGACGTATACATGAAGTAATTGAACAAAATATATAACATTGTGCTTCAAGTGTTTTAAATACTTCAATGTAAAAATCCCGTATACTGTGTCTTTGAGCGTAGGATAGGCAATTTTCTAGCAATAGCAACCTAGTTTTTAAAAGCATAAGATCCCACCTCCCTTCACGGCCCTGTTCAAGGCCACAGTTCCTCCAATACATGAACATGAATCAGTTTAAGCAGGACATCATATCACTGCATTGAATGCAAGGGTTGGATAAACATATATTGTGCCTTACACAGAAGTATATCTAGACCACTTAATAAATGTACACATATGTGATATGCACATCTACATTAAACCAAGAAAAGTTAATTGTCCAGTTTCAGATTTTTGTGTTTTTTTCCCCAAATGAGGCACTTATTTAATAGTGTACATGTACACTATGTACGTGTACACATGTACGTGTACATGTCTGTACACTTTTAAGACATTAATGGTCCTAAATCGAACACAACTGAGAACTAATACTTTAGATTTATATCCCTCTTTGTTTAAGATTAAGAGTATTTCCTCTAGCACACTGGAACCCTTTTAAATCTGGAGACCAAAATTACCTTTTACAGTCTTTTGTCTTGATCTTCCAAACATGACTTGTGGGCAGACCTAAGACCAGACCCATATCAAAAAATCTCCTGTTCTGTCTTTGGGTCATCTGGTCTTGCGATCATTTAGAACCATTGGATGTCCATTGGGTTCCAGGCCATCAAGTTTGAGGTGGGATTTACTGTAGCGGTGAATTAAAGCACCTGGGAGTAGAGCCACACATGCGATCAGCAAGAGCTGCAGCAAAGTGCCCCATGAAAAGATGTCATCCAAAGAGTGGATCTCAGACAAAATGGCTCCAGTCCGAACACAGATAAAGTTGTAAGGGATTAGACCTGGGCAGCAAAAATATCATAATCATGAGGTTCATCTTTCTGAACAAATAGCCTAATAGCCTTGCTGGTAAAATAACTCATGGCTGGCTAAAGCTGGTTGTAACAGATGGTCTCCTAGCCTGGTCAAGCTTTTGTATGCCTGGTTTAGCTAGTTGCTAATTGGCAGGCTGGTTTCTGAGTCGACTCGCCAAAAAGTGACTAAAACCATCTAACCATAGACCTTTCCATGCTAGGAAACCATCTGAACCCAGAAACTACACAGTAGTAGTTTCAAGAGAAATCAGAACTATAAGTAAAATAAGAAAATGTAATAAAATTAACAAAAATGACAGTGGATTGAGAGAGTGATTAGATACAGATTTTTAAACTATTTGTAACTGTACATTAAGTGAAAGCTCACCAATAAGAATGGAGAAGAAGAACACATGGATTGGGATGTTAAGGATTGGAGATGTTACATTCAGGAACCAGTTAGGTGTCATAGGAAAGAACCGCAGAAACAGCAAGAAGAAGAACAAACTATTCCTATTTTCCTCTACCTACAAAAGAGACAGTGATTGAATCATTATGTGTTTGATGTTATTTTAACTGTTTCCAGTTTATTACCACACAAAAGCACAGATCACCCCTTCATGTGTTAAATCTCCAGAGAATACTTACCTTTCTCTGCAGCATGGACACCTTTTCAGGAAAGAGCCTGACAATGTGGCCTTTGCCAAATGTGTAAGAAAGTAGGTAGCAGTTGGTGGAGCCCACTGTAGTCAAAGTGCAGGCAATAAGGAGCCCATGCCATGGCCCAAACAATGCCCCTGCCAGCATGTTCTTGACATTACAATGACAAATTGGACAATAAAAAGGGTTTTATCAGGTTATGTAAATCAGGAAAATATACTGTACTTATATAATGTATATAAATAACTGAAAATGTTTATAACATTATGTTTATGATTTTAAGAAAAGACAAATTTTAGCAATACTTTCATTGTTTAAACTAACAAGATAACTTAAATAGGCCTCATCATAGAAAAGGTTTCCAGTTACTTGTTATAACCTGGAGAATGAGGCATTTCATCAGTAGGTGACACTATGAGGAAAACCCCTTTTCACAAGAAACCTGAAGCCTTTTAAATGTACTAATGTACAAAAGTACTAGGAACAGGTTGTACCTTTGTATGCAAATTGCAGAAAGTCCTGTGCCAATGAGCTATTTATTTAAGTGAAAATTTATATTCGTCAGGTCCACAAAAAAATTATTAGGCTTAACCTGTGTGAGCATCTGTTTTGTGCAATCATCCTGAATGAGCACTAGGACAGTTTGCGATATTCATTCAGTATTAAATGGATACTACCTTTTTATTGAGAGAGAGAAGTGCATTTCAGCAGCAAGTTGCCAGGCTCATCTTCATTTTTCAATAAGGCTTAGATATACTGGTGGAAAGGAGGTTTTCCCCATAGCATCAGCTACTGATACAATGTTGAGTGAACCATACTCGAAACAGAACTCCACACCAAAGTACTTGTTACTAACCAAAAATGATGAGCCTGGGATTGCAAAGGATTGCTTGTACAGGTAAGCACTGCAGAAGAGGATGAAGACATAGCCAGTGTGTTCTGTTTTATAGAACTGTAGCAGTTCAGCTAAATCCCTCAGCTCCTCCAGGTCAGATGGGAACTTAAGTCTGTAGAAAATGTAAGAAAATTTTCAAAAAAGACAACTGCTCATAACTTGCATTTGGCACTTGCCACATTTCAGCAACATACGTTTCTTTGTTTGTTTAGAATAAAATTTCCTAAATATCCTAAAGCTTTCAAGCTGCATCCAAAAACTTTCACAAGCATCCACAGACCCTTAGTTTGTTGGTCCTAGTACCCATAATGTTATTTACATCTCTTTGTTTACAAGAATATGCCTATATTTGCCTGTTTGGAAATTTCTTTTTGTTTTATTTTTCATTATTTGAATGATCTGAGCCATTGATCTTAGATTAAAAACAGTCAGATGATGCTTCGAGTTCATCAGATTGCATATTTTAGTCTAAAATTTATTTATTAAAAGTATTTACAGAAGCCCTGTGGCTGTGATAAAAAAAACACAAATAAATGATTTATGTCTATATATAAACATGGAAAATTGATTTAATGGTAACTCTGTAACATACTAATAAAAATACATTAATACTGATAATAAAAAATACATCTTTACATTATTTTACATCTTCATGAAAACTGTCAACAAAATTAATAACATCTGCTATCAATACTTTAATAATGATTAGAAGTAAACAAGCCACTCAAAGTCTATTATAATAATAGACATATCATAGTGGCAAAGAAGGAAATGGCTTTTCCCTACTTCTTTCTCTACAGACCATATTATGAAATAGGCAAATAAACAAAATTAATTAAAAAAACAATAAAAAATAATAAAATAATTAAACTTCAAAGAACTTTAGTTCTTTAGTTTTACATTACCAAACGTAAATATGTAATGATTTGTGGAATACCTCTATGTCTTCAACCATCGCTGGGAATCCACTCAAAATAAAAATGTAAGTGCATGGTATCTTGCATGCGAGAATTCTAAAGTACCACCATTACATTTACAATACTTGGCAGATGATCCTTGACATATAACCAACAAATAAAAGAGGAAAACAAAATACTTTCAACAAGTGAAGTTTGCTTCTTAATAGTAATAACCCCCCTTTTAAGTAATATATTTATTTTGTCGTCATGCAGAACGAGACCATGTACATAGTCTGAATAGTCTGAGTGTAAAGGCTATGAAGAACTGTGTAATTTGCGTGTGTACATCTACCATGTAAACTCCATCATTTGTATGTATTATAAAAAAAGATTTACAACCTATGGACATTTTTGAACATGCATCCTTTGTTGCCTATTTGTTTAAAAAAATCATACTCCATAAGACTATATCATTTCAATTAAAATGATCTTAATAGGTTAAACCTTAACCTAATAGGTTTTAGGTTTGTTTAGATAATTTTAGATAAGAGATAAAAGTCAGCAATATGATATTATGTCAGTAACATTTCCTACTCTCGTCTTTAATTTTGATCAAAACTTTCAGCTCTAACCCTAAAGTAACACATCATAATCAGCTAAATGCATGTAATGGAAGTCACTTTCCTCGTCTTGCCTAAATACATTAAATTTATCACTGGGAAAACCAAATCATTAAAAACATTTAATTACAAAAGGGATCATACAAACATGTAACCCTAACATGAACAATAATTCATGTTAGGGTTACATTAATTAATTTAAAATAAAATGAAACATTAAACAGACCACAATAATCACAGCCCCTAACTTTTACCCTTGAGCAATTACCAAAAAAGAAAATTGTTTACAATTTTCAAACAACAATCAAACAACCATAATGTTTACCTTATGGTGGGTTGATTTTTCAGTTTATATTGTTCTCAGAAAGTTTCTGTTGAATTTTATTATAATCCAAACTCTTTTGAGCTTGTCTTAGTTCTCCTTTAGCACTGATAAAGTTAGTGCCATTGCCTGATTATGTTAATAACTTGACCTTGTCTGCAGACAAATCTGATCTAATCTTGAGTGAATATGTTATTTCTAGATGAACATCTCTAGTACCTCTAGCTCTTAGAGACAACTTTAACTCGGCAAGGGTACCGTGGTGCAGAGCTGGCTCTAAGGCAAATGCTCTCTGTTGTAGCTTCTCCCTGGCTTCCCCTCTGAGGAAGAATTTTCCAAAGGCAAAGCATGATCTGATACCATATTTTGAAAGGTCTGAGCAGTGGGTGGCATCTCTGAACAGCACTTTTTCTGTTTTATTGGACAGCACAAGGGGAAGGGTCTCTCCAAACAGAGTCTAGTCCATTGAATTGTAGATCCCATTTCCTGGGCTACCAAGCATAGGGCATGCCCGCCCCTTAGTGGTGTGAGCACTGGTGAACTGCACCTCCCTAACAGACATCTGTAGAATAGTGGGCTGGGCTGCACCCAATACCTGCACAAGATTTTGTAATGTCTGGAACAGGTTTTGACTTGAATATTAATGGGTCCTAATCGGTAAGCTTCCTGTCCTGTTGTGGTTCAGAAGATACAGACAGTTCATTTTGTAACAATGAATATGGGTACCCTGGTTAGAAGCCATGCAGCAGCTTACCAACATTGCACCACGAGACACGAGCGTGGCATTAAGTACAGGGACCCATAGTGTCACTGCATTTACAGAACAAGTTACTGATAGAGATCATCCAGCCACTTCCATATCCATCTATTTGCTGGAATGTTGCTCTAGTAATAGATTTTCTAATAGTGCAGAATTCTATTTGCCAATTTTTCATTGGCCTTTTATATAAAGATCTGAAGTCCCCAAAAGGCGAACCCTAGTGTAACTGCATCCATGCAATGTCTCATTTTCTACATTATAGAACAGACGCTACATACATAATCAAAATGTCAAACATTTAGCAAACATTATTTATCATGATAATATTATTAGCATGATGCTAATATAGCAAAATATAACAATGTTAAAATTAACAATTATGTTAAAAAAATTTAGCATGATACTAGCATGACTTAGGCCAGAATCAATTAGCATGATGCTAGAATGTTTTAACATTATATAGTATGGATATAACACATTTTATCAAACATATGCATATATTAACACATTTTAGCTTGAAGCTAGCATATTGTATCATTTTAACAACTTTTCAATCATTATCATTTTAACTGTTTTACTTGTGTCCTTACTCGTTATGCGGCTATCTTCGGATCAGTGCTTCAGAATTGTTTCTTGTGTTTGTATACCCCATGGTATTATTCTTGTTTTTGTTTTCAGTTTTGACAATTTAACTTACCTCTTTTTTTCCTTTTAGTATTTTTTGAACTACTTCTGTTTATGCTTTAATAAAGTTGTTTAATAAATATGCATCCCACAGATCTATCTACAGTTAATGGTTGCTAGGGTGTAGCTAGTTAACAGGGTAAAATGCACCTAAAATATACACATACATTTGAAATTAATGACCTGAAGTAGCTAACTATTTCCCTCTGGCAGACTCTGATGTATGAAGTAATGACATTTGTGATTGGTTCTCAATACACTAGGAATAGTTTTATGAATGCATAAATACAACACAAAAATACAACAAATAAATCATGCATTTTGGAAAGAAAGAAAGAAAATCCTCAGCATGAGTTAAGGAATGAAACATGATACATCAACTGGACAGAAATAGCCTTCTACCCTCCCAGCTATGAAAATATGGTGGTGTGCAAGCATCTGATTGGATGAGCTGCTGTTCTAAACCCTCATGTGTGCAAACACAAACAGACTCTGACACCTGACATGGTCATTGAAAAGTATGTGGACATACAGTACCATTTAAAAGTTTGAAAACACTTAATCATCCTATATTAGTTCTGACATTGCAGAATAATAGTCATCTCATCTAAACTATGAAATTACACAACTGTAACTTTGGGTAAACTTGAATATATTCTAGCTTATTAAATGTAATCACTCTTTGCCTAGAATTTAAAGTTGTGTTATCTATAGCATTTTATGACCAAGTTACTTTAGGAATAATCCTGATAAGGTTTTGGAGGTGTTTCCCCCCATCAAATGTCTTATTGGCTGATTTTTCTCCATTATTTGGTCTAACCAATCAATTGAAAATTAAATCAGAGATTTTCTAAAAACAGACATTATATGTTGGGACAATTATGTTTGTCTACAATAATAATTTAGGCTTTAATTTAAGCTTCATATGTTCTTTAGAAATTTCAGTCAACTGTTTTCAAACTGTTCACTGGAACTAAAGATCTGTTCTCATGGTGTGGTTGCTTACCAGCTGATGAATCACATTTTGGGCAGCCGTGGGTAATTTAAGATCTTTCCTACTGCCCGAGTGATAATTTGGGAATGCAATGGGGCAGTATTCCCCCACCCATGTGCCAAAGATAAGGTTTTAATTTCACATGCGAACCTCAAAGTGTGACAAACATAAACATGATATCTTCCATGTTGCATGAATACACACCATGAGTGCATTCCCACAACACAAGAGACCACCAGACCATCATGTACTTGTTTCAATAAACAAAACTCTTTTTTAGCATGAACTTACTTTTCAGCAATAAAATCTCTAAATGTCCTGTAGTGTTCAATATATTACTATTGTCTAAAAATTGCAAAAGATTAAAGTTTTCTGAAAAGAAAAATTGTAAGACTTCCTTAAAATTACTTAAATGTTTTTAAGATGTTTATTTCATTTTAGGAATGCTTTTATTACTAGAAAAGCTAAATATAGATAAAGATTTATTTTTTTCATTGTATTTATCTATGTACTGATCACACAATGTATGTACATATTTGTTTGCGCAAAATCTCTTCTGCCATGATGGAACTCCCCTCCAAAACAACTCACTTGGCTTGCACACAACAAAAAGCACTGATCTATTTAAATCAATAGAGTACATATGGTACAGCTGTCTCTTTTACTGCAAGAGGTTAAAACTGCTCTCTCATAAGAAAACTTTTCTCAAATTTAAAAAAATACAAGCTAATCAAGCAGTGCACCCAAACATGCTGGTCACAAGATGGTAGAAAAAGGTCATCTATTACTTGATATAAAATGCCAGCTTACATTCCACTACGTTTTTCAATGACTCACAGACATAATAGCATGTAGCTTGAACCTTTTAAGACCTCTCTTTATTTCTTCCTATTAATTAATAAACTATGGATCTAACTTAGGATCTATTCCTCTAATATGACAAACATGGTCCCAATGCAAGGATGTGCCAAAGACATGCAAAACGTTTAGTTGTTTGGTGAGAGTGGTGAATCTGGCCATTTAAAGTCTGTACCCCCTAGTTTTAAGAGATTGAATGTATTTCACAAATAGAATTAGTTAGCATACGAATTAAACATGCCACTATTGTTACTTACTAAAGGCTTTTTTGTGTGTGTGGGTGTATGAAATTACTAAAAATAAAACTAAAATAAAACTAAAAAATAGATTCACTATACATTACATGTATCAAATCACATTTTATGTATTATATTAATCAAATCACAGGTCTTGTTGAAAACTGGCACCACTCATCAGACACTTTTCATATTGGATCCCAAGCTGATCATACGGTACATATGAAGTACTAATATTGATGGAAAAGAACACACGACAGACAGGATCTGAATGTTCTGGGATGCTTGCACTGATATTTGTCACTGTCTGAGAACAGCTACCAAACCTTTTCTGTCTGGTCTATCTCTCTTAACTCTATCTTAGAGTTAAGATGAGGGTGCCAATAGACCTTAAGGCAAATTTGGAAGAATATGAAAAAAATAAGATTTAGAGAACCGTAAACACGGAGAAAGGAAAAGAGAAAGAGCTTTTCAAACGGTTTTTCTTGTGTAACGTCTTCGGTTTGTTGTTTGCACTTAATGTAACACTTGCACTTGCATGAATTATGCAAATTAACTATAGTTTTTTAGAAATACACTAACCTAGTTAATTACTTTTAAATGTGCGTTTTCATAAAAGCTCCGAATCAAGCATCAGTTTGTGTATTTCATCTCTAGAATATGACTTGAAATAGATCTTTCTCTCTATTGTATTTCGGAGGTGACCTGTTGATTTTCTGTGGTGTGGACTGGACAGTGCATTTATGTGTGCATGCTTACAGTACATCGCTAAAATATAGATTATAGTCTAAAAACACAGCATGTGTGTACGTCATAATTTTATTTGGTTCCCAAATAAAAAGCCCATTTTAAGCCCTTGTAGGATACTGTCAGTTTAGTTTTGTCGTCTCAGTTCAACAATAAATTAAAACGCTAATAAATGGGTTTTATTCACTATAATAGCAGGGTTGCCTCGGAAACAGCTCACAAAGTAATATACATAATATAAGACGTTGCGAAATAGTCTATTACCTGAGTTCTTTCTCCTCCGGCTTATCGCCTGCGTAAGTATGAGTCTGGTGTGCGGGGGCTGTGTGCGGTCCCGGCGGAAGGAACGCTGAAAGTTGATATAAATAAAAAGTTGCCGCAGCTACCACAGCAATTAAACCCCAGATTGAGCGCATGGTCCAGGCTAGCTGTATCTGAAAACCACCCTTCTGGACTTGCTACAACACCTGTTAAATAGCAGACCATGTCAGTGCCCAGCTTATACAGTTACGTCTTCAGCCCAAGGATGTACGTGGACCTACTATAATTTAGTGAGTAAGTGAAATCCCTTATGAGGGTGGACCGATGTAGCACGTGTGATTTTAAAAAAATGCTACCGCAGTAAATATAGTTTACACATCGAGGCTTCTTTGAGTTGTAAATCCACACTACGCTGCTACATGTGGATATCGGCGCTTAGTGTTCTTTATGATTAGTGTATCCACGTGCAGCAAACCTCATTAAGTCTGTAAAAACGGAATGAGAAAAACAATAAAAACTACAAATACTCGACGATTTACAATTAATTTGAGTATGGGATAATGCCAGTTTACTTAAGTTCCATAGTCTGATTTGTGAAACATTCACACACATTAGAGCACAATATTCATGGTCTTACAGCTCTATTCCAAAGGCTTTGTATAGTGACTGTGTTATGGATAAGGTCCATGGCCTTGCGTAAATAAGCTTATAAATAAAAATGACCATTCTGATGAGTCACACAAGGATCAAATTGACATCATAATTTGTGAATTGTTTTATAGACTCTTCTCTAGTCAACATATGACTAATACAGTGCACCTGTTGTGTCAAACCCATCAAATACTGTTATTTAAGAACAACATTGTTTTCTGTTAATGTTTTGTGTTTGTCTTTAAAAATATTTACAGATTCGAAGATTATCTCTGGGTATCTTTTGGTTTCACTTATTTTGGTACTGCAAATTTGTCATGATCTTTGTCAAAATGAAATGGTTTTATAACTGATTCCCGCATGCGTCACACAACACTCAAAAGAGCTACTTTGATTTGTGATTTTTTCATGGATTTGTTTTTCTTTTAAACCTTGTTAACAAGGGTTAAGACAGAACAATATAAAACAATTCAAATTTAAGAACAATTATAAAGGTCTATTTGATCCTTCTATAACCCTGTGTAGTGAACAAAATGCTGTGCAGTGTAGAAACACTGCCCAATCTCAAGAGGTGCTCTAGTGACAGATGTTAAAGATCATGGCCTGTAGCCTCCTTGCTAGACTGTCATGCTGAACCAAATGCATGTTTGGGCCCCACTTGTAGTGGATGCCAATAAGGCTGGTTACAGGGGTGCCAAAACCCAGATAGGAATAAGGTTAAGGTGGTGAGTGTAGCAGAAGCCAGAGAGTAAGTGAAAATCTGTGTGGTGTGTTAACCTCACTCTCCAATTTCAAGAGGTGCCCTAGCAACAGACAGTAGAGGTCATGACTTTTAGGCATCTTGTTATTTATGTACTGGCATGGACTGTTGACTGCTGATACAGTCATTGTGTTACTATCTAATATGGAGTCTATCTTATCCAAGTCAATCTTAGGCTGCATGTTTATTTGAAATAGTTTAATTGTGAAGACTTGTTTCTCTCCATTTTACTTATTTTTTCATTACTCTCCATTTGCTTTCCATTTTTCACAGCTTAACAAGGTTTAACAGACAAAATAATCTTTGCTGTAAAAAATTCACAAATTAGGTTACATGAGATTATGGTCGTTTCGGTCTTGTAGGTATGCCATTTTTCAAGTTAAACACTCTTTATATAAAGAAAGAGCCTAAAAATATATACATAGATATACATGAATCTAATCTGTCATATAGTGCCATGATAGCCGACACCTGGAAGGGGCATGGTCCAGGAGCATGTAGTTCAATGTAGTTCAAAACAACTGGGAAACTCCCACTGGTAGCAACCAGAGGGAGCCAGGAAACTTTAAATCGTGATAATTGCAGACCTAAAACCAAAAACTGAATCTATACATGCAAAAGTACTGTAGCAACTCAACATTTTAAATCAGAACAATAAACTGTAACACTGTAACTGTAACGTCAGGACAGCAGAGGTAGCCCAAGTCCAGTGACTGTCTGTCTCCTCCCTCTGCTTCCTCTGTGGTGCTTCCTCTTTAGCAACTTCCTGTTTGCTAGCTATAAAAGCTTAGCCTAGCAAACAGGAAGTTGCGAAGTGTTGGTTTGCCTTTTCCTTGTGTTTTCCCTGTGTTTTCGTTCCCTGTGTTTTTGGACTCTCTTGTTGGCTTTTGGACTTTGGACTGTATTTTGGTTTTGATGTTTTGCTGCCTGCCTCTAACCCTCGCTCTGTTTGGATTACGTGTTTTGGATTACCTGCTTTGTACCTGTTTGCCTGTCTCTTGACCCTGCCTATATAAATTTGCCTCGATGCTTCAATAAAGAACCTGCACATGGGTCTGCCCCCGTCTCCTTCATTAACGTCACAACCCCTTTCGTGACAGTAACTTTTCTAGTTTCTTTTTTCATTTTTTAATAAACCCAATAAATGTTGGTGGCAAAGAAGCCATTATTTTCTCTTATTAATTAAAAGTCTATGAACTATACAGCCCCAGAAGACAACTGTCACATTGCCCATAAAAAAACTGAGTAGTGTGTGTAGCATGTCAGCCGGTTTAGAAAGTGTTATTTAAAACACTATCTTCTGCTGAAATGAGGGAATTTGAGCTCTAGCTCAAAGGGAATAATAAGTATAATTGACTGTAATCAATTATATGAATTATGTAGTATGTACATGTACAGATGTCCTATCTGATTAAGCAGAATTAACCATAATAATTAAGCAATACATTCGTCCACCGAAAGATTATTAATTATACTTTAAGAAATATTATTTCCTGTGGCCTTTAGAAAATAAACTTCTTTCTGATATACAGTGCTACTTCAGGGCATGTAACAAGATCGGCAAATTTAAGTGACATTAGTCTATGAGCAGTTAAACACAGAAACAATCGCAAGTGAATACAAAAACATTTATGGACTACACTACACAGACAAACTAACGATAAAGGAATAACACATTTAACAAACACAAGAGATAGAGGAAAGCAGGGAAGATAGAAAAGAGAAATATACAATATACAATCAACTTAACACATCTGCACAGACCATCAACTATTGCTTAAATCACATTAATTAAAAGGGGTACTATATCTTAGGCATCAACGGTGAGTAAGCGATACTTGCATTGGCCCTTTGTGTAGCGATGCGAAGTTCCGGATGCGCGAGTGTGCTGGTAAAGGATTGTTTAAAGGTCTGTTGAGGATGATGAAGTCCGCTAGACAATTCTGCCTTGGTTCTCAAGATGGCGCCGGTGAGGCAGGCTGCCGTCACGACTGCTCCGACCCCCTTTTACCTGTTTTTGTATTTACGTTATTTTATTGTAATTTCAGATCTACAGTTTTTTCAGTTTTTTCTGTATGGGAAGCACTGTGTACGATAGAGACACTCTTATTTCTATTGCTATACAGTGCACTCACAATTCTACGTTTTTAACCCCGGACCCGAGCTGATCCTGAGGAAGAACAAAGGACGCGACCCGAGACGGAGGCCCCGTGGAAAAAGAGCCGGCGTCAGGAACAGGCTGAGAGCCCGTGCACACCGCACTCCTCTG
>JBAJNP010012005.1:0-13967 GCA_036877545.1 Yasuhikotakia modesta | reverse complement strand
TCACACTGAACATCATCACACTGATGTGAACGGTCATCTGTGTTCTGTAGCAGGAACAGCCCCGTGACCCGCCTCCAGCCCGGGCGTCAGCAGCGCGCGTCAGCAGCGCGCGTCAGTAGCGCGCAGCGGCTGGAGGCGATGGGGATGCTCCGCGCGTTTCTCCTGCTGTCCGTCCACGGGCTGCTGTGCGGGGCAGAGTTTGAGCTGACGCTCCTCCACACCAACGACGTTCACGCGCGGGTGGAGGAGACCAACAGAGACTCCGGCAAATGCACCAAACCTCCGTGTTTCGCCGGAGCTGCGCGGAGAGCCACGAAAATCGCAGAAGTTCGCAGGCAGGAGACGAACGTGCTGCTGCTGGACGCGGGGGACCAGTTTCAGGGAACCGTCTGGTTTAACTTCTACAGAGGCTCAGAAGCGGCGTATTTCATGAACAAACTGGGATACGACGCGATGGTAAGAGACGCGTGCGATCTGATGGGAGTTAGTTTCGTAGCTCGACTGTGATCATGAGTTTGTTATAGATGTACAGGAACCAGCTTTTACACAAACGAGTTTATACGTTTGCAGACATTTTGCTTTCGTTTATAAATCTGCAGAATATATACAAGCATCTTTAATTTAGCTCCCAGCGTGTCACTCTTGAGCTTGGATGACTGTCTTTTCCAGGAAGAGTCACATGTGCTGGAAAACCGCATAATGTTCAGAATCTGGGTCGCCTCTACTTAAAATAAAGCCTTAACATTAAACCATTACTATTGTTTTAACACTTATAACAGCTCATTTAACGCAATGGCATATTTCTCAGAGATGGATATTAGATAGCTGAGCAGAGGCTTGTTCTGTTTCACTGTCAGTATCTGGAAACTGAAGTTCTTCTGATAGTTAAGGGAAAGCTGTAAGGTCTCACATCCGGTTCATGAGGTCAAATGCAACAGTGTTTGAAAGAGTGTGTTGTATTCATATGTTAAGTAAGATCCAGTATACTGTATTACTGTATTAATGACAGACTGAACAGATTACTGGTTACTGGTTAACTGCAGGAATGCAGATGATCTGAGGATACATTAAATACACAACAATGCAGAAACTCATTCTATCCTGGAGTGATTTTGTGGAAAGCTTGATGATGGTCACACAGCTGAATGCTGAAGCGTCTCGTCTCAGGATGTGCTGCGTTCATGCCGGTTTCAGACGTGTTGAGAGTGTTTCCATCATTATAGAAGCCTCAGGGATTGATGGGTCATTCTGTTGTGGAGGTGATGAAATGGACAGAAGGTTCTGGTGAGGCCGGTGTCACTAGAGTCTTCATTACAGTGGACTGTTCAGGGGTTGAGGGACAGAAACACAGAGAAGGTTTTTCCACAAGTAGTGCAGATCATATCACATCACACACTGTCAAAAACAGGTAGGAGCGGCTGAGTGAATTCTCTCAATATTTAAAGTTGAGAAGGAGTAGCTAGCAAAGTGAAAGTGAAAAGTGAAGGAAAGTGATGTGTTTGTTAGTTAGGGTTACCCATAATAGAAATGTGACCTCTGCATTTAACCCACCACCGGTGAGTTGTGAACACACACACACTGTCAGGCAAAGCAGTGGGCAGCTATCCTACTGATTACAAGCCCGACTCCTTAACCAGTAGAGCACAACTGCCCCTAAAGTTTGGTTGTGTAGCATTTAGAGTAACTAATAAAAAGCAACTAACTAATAAAAATACTAATGAAAGGGAAAATATGAGTCCCACAACGATTGTTTTAAAGCGTTTACATGTAATTAGTGTGTAATGTTGCTGTTTGAGCAAAAACAATATATGTAAAAAGAAGACAAACGCACAAACTTAATGAGACACATGTGAACAACCATAAAAAAAAGGAACAGAAGCAGAAGTCTATAATAAAAGTAGATGCTGTGAATGCACAGCATGTCAATACAGATTAAACAGTTTGTTAAAGAGGTTTCAGTCTACAGCTGGAGCATGAATACTGAACAGCCCTCGTCTCTCTCTGTGTTTCTACAGGCCATAGGAAACCATGAGTTTGACAATGGAGTGGATGGTCTGATTAAACCGTTTCTTCAGGATGTGAAGTTCAGCGTTCTCAGTGCAAATATTAAAGCTGACGACACACTGGCCCCTCAGATCAGCGGCTACTATCTCCCATACAAGATCTTCACTGTTAACTCAGAGAAAGTGGGTGTGGTGGGCTACACCTCTGTGGAGACGCCGGCGCTGTCCATGCCAGGTGAGGTTCTGCGTTCCAGTCATCTGTGTTCCTGCACACGCATCATTTACCCGCCCTCACGCCGTCCTGCGTGTGTATAACTGTCTTTCTTAAGATGCCGTATGTCATGTGTGGCTGTTTAACAGCGCTGAGATTCTGAAACACTGTCTTTCTCAGGTAAAGTCAGAAGAGGTTTATTAAGTCGTGTTTTAGGATAGATGAATGTGCTTTAGAGAATAAAGAAACGACCTGACGGTGATCAATAATCCCTCAAACAGAACCACAGAAATGATCTGAATGAACCACTGGTGCTCATGAACTCCTGACATCACACTCTGAAGGTTCTTCCTCACAGGTCCTCATCTTCAGTTTGAGGATGAGGTTGCTGCTGTACAGAAAGAAGTGGATAAACTCACAGTGTTGGGTGTTAACAAGATCGTTGCTCTTGGACATTCTGGGTTTGCGGTGGATCAGAAGATTGCCAAGAAGGTGAAGGGAGTAGATGTTGTGATTGGAGGACACACCAATACATTCTTATACACAGGTGTGTGCCACACTCCTTTTTTATAATTGTGTTTTGATCACAGATAAATTATTTATACTTGGGTAAAGCTAGTTTAAACCTGTTTTGTGTGAGTTTTGTTTACATATAAACTTTGCTTGAGTTTAAGTTTGCTGTAGTCTGTAATGGCTGGTGAATTATGGTGAATTATGAGCTGCTGGAGGGAGTGTCCAGCAGCGTTTAAGTCAAACATTGGTTCTACTTACTACAGGCAACAGCTTATTAGTATTTTACTCACCCAGCTTGGTGCCTTTGTGATGTTTAGTAGGCAAGCAACAGAATTACTAATGACTGCTGACAGACTGTTACAGTACAGTAACTGCTTAGCAACGCTACACCCTAGAAAACATACTAAACAAAAATGCTCAGAACAACACCCTAGCAACCAAAATTATTTTTCTATGAAATGCAAAGTACAAGATTCACATGGTATTTCCAATATATTGTCAAACAGGAATGGCTTGCATTAATGTCACATGGACTGAAGAACAGGTGGTATTGATTTTGACGTATGTGAACATGTTAATTATTCAATGCTACAGTGTTGTTCTCACATTTTTTGTCAAATTGTAAATTCAGAATGTATTAGACATGAGCTACATTTCATGACTTCCTTCAGCACACAGAATTAAGTATCATAACAAACATGATAAAAACAAAACCACTAAACCGTGTAAGACTATTTGTAGCCCTAAAACAAATACTCTTATAAACTTTAAACTGTAGCCCTAAAAAGTCGTTGTTCAGATTTATCTTTCACTCTTTAGCATCTAGAATCATTAGGGTGGGTCACTGAAATCCTCTATTATTTCTCAGCAAATTATTCTCAACTTGATAAAAATAGATTTTCACATGTATACATAGGTTGTTAAAATGTTTTTAAAATGTTGGGAATGTGTTTGTTCATTGTGTGTCAGGAACGCCCCCGTCCACAGAGGTTCCTGTGGGTTCTTACCCTTACATGGTGCAATCTGACGACGGTCGGCAGGTTCCGGTGGTCCAGGCTTATGCCTTTGGAAAGTATCTAGGATGCCTGAAAGTGACCTTTGACTCCAATGGAAATGTGGTGAAGACCTCAGGCAACCCAATTCTCCTGAACAGCTCCATAACACCAGGTGAGGGACTGTTTCAAAGTGAAGGTTCATGTTCCTCCCACATCTGTCATTAACTCTGAGCTCAACTGAGCTTCATGTCTTAAAGGGTTTCTGAGAACTCTGTCTGAAGATCATTCTCACGATAGGAACTGCTGTCCGTTAAAAGCACAGCTAAAGATCTTAGAATGAGGGAACCTACTTTCCCTTTTAAACTCTGCTGAGCTTTGTTAAGGAACTCTTTAATTTGATTGGAGGAAATGACTGTGGGAGATAATGTGGTTCTGTCACTCTTGCAGTCTGTAGTTCAGTCCGTTCTTTACACACTTTTAGCAACTACATGGTTTGATGTGACACATCAGATATTTGCTAACCATCAGAGAGGTGCAGGATTCAGCTGACGTGTTTCTGCAGTCGTATGTGAGTGTCTAAGGTCCTGCATGTCTCTGTAAAGATCCAGAGATTCAAGCTGAGGTGGACAATTGGAAGAAGAATCTGGCCAATTACTCCTCTCAGTATATAGGACAGACTCTGGTGTATCTCAACGGCACTTTTGAGGAATGTCGCTTTCGTGAATGTAATCTGGGAAACTTGATCTGTGATGCCATGGTGAGTGCATATAAACTTTGACATCATTATTATATAATAAATGTTGTTGAGGAACGTAAGGCAAAATGATCCAGACTGGTTCAGACACACTAGACAAAGTTAAATCAAGAGAAGCTTTAATGAAGGACTTACGAAGCTCACCGAAGATCTCAGCTTCTGCCAAACTAACTCTTACTCCACTAATGAACTAACTAGAGGTAAACTCAGAAAATTCTCTCAGTCAAGAAAGATGATAAACATTTTAACACTGAACTCATATTTGATTGAAATATTTCAGATTTCAGATCCGCTACTAAAAACCTGAATGACAAAATGTGTTTGTGTGGCCCACAGGTGCACAATAATATTAAGTATGCAGATGAAGTTCAGTGGAATCATGTTAGTTCTTGTATTCTCAATGGAGGAGCTATCAGAACACCCATCGATGAGAAGAACAGAAACGGTCTGGAAATCTTCTGTTCTCTCCCTCAACCTTGCTGCAGTTCCACACAACACCGCTGATGTTCTGATGTTTTAATGGCAGGTTCCATCACAATGGAGGATCTGATTGCTGTGCTGCCATTTGGAGGAACATTTGACCTGGTGCAGATGAACGGGTCCACACTGCTAGAGGTGTTTGAACACTCAGTCCGCAGATATGGAAACGGCACGGGAGAATTTCTGCAAGTGTCAGGTGACCATCTCTCATAATGACACACTTGATTACTGTATAAATTACACTTATATTATTAATATATTAATATTAAGGCATCGTTCCTGAGGGATAATGTTCAGGTGGGCCGCAGGGTCATTTCATCTTGGGCTGCACATGGAGACACGCTGTTTAAAGCTACGTTACACATACAGGCGTTGAAAAGCTTGGATGTTTTTCCTGATGAAATGTTTTCTCTGTATGTTTTGCTGAGCAGGTTTTCAGCTGGTCTATGATCTGTCAAAGGCTTCAGGGCAGCGTGTTAAAAGTGTGAAGGTTCTCTGCACTGAGTGCCGAGTGCCGCGCTACGAGCCGCTCGACTCAAAGCGACTGTATAAAGTGGTGCTGCCATCTTACCTAGTGGATGGAGGAGATGGATACTCCATGATCAAGGAAAAGAAACTCAAACATGACAGTGGTGAGTCTTACACACGCACCACATTCAAATAAAGATTCAATATGAGTATATGATTATTTCTGCTGTGCGCTCCACAGGTGACCTGGATATATCTGTTGTGTCCAGCTACATCACTGAGCGGAAGAGAGTTCATCCCTCAGTGGAGGGACGGATTCAGTTTGTCAGCTGTGCGGTTGGACAGCGAGGCTGTGTGTTCACACTTCTGCTCCTGTGGGCCGTCTGCCTTGTGTTTGTTTAGCCAATGAAATTAGAGCTTTAAATGGGCTTGTGCTACAGGGTGGATGTTAACATTTTATCCGAAGATGAATCACATTAAAGAGGCAAACATTTAAAAATAAATACAGATTAAAATACAAACCGTAGTAAGAATAAATGAACGATCGTTTACACTATCATTAGAGAAATACAGAGATCTCTTTGTTTTTATTATTGGGTGATCTGTGCAGTACAGCTAAACAATTTAATCCTTATTATTATTGTGGGAATATAATCAGGTTGTTTATTAATTGTTTATCAAACGTTTTCATTTCCACCAATCAGTGATTTTTTTGGGGGGATTGAGCAGTTTGTAAAATGTATGAATAAAAGAGGGTCTTTCATTTTGACAGCGACGCAGGTTAGCGGCCCTAATGCAACTATAGATGTGATTGGGCGCTTCAGCGCTTCTTTAGGCAGCTGCAGATGCATTTGTAAAACGTTTTCTATAACGATAACAATATTTCTTCTACATTAAACAGGGACAAAGACACCAGCTATACCAGCATTTTATTAGCTAAAGGCAAGGCCAGTACATTTACAAAAAAAGTTTCAGGGTCCAGAACAGGTTTTTGTTTTGACTCGCTTGTATGAAACTATGAAATGTAACACAGTGTCTCATTGTTCTGTCCTTGTCTGATCTGTGATCAGCTGTTATTCTGATAATGACACTAAATATACTAACACTTTACAGTAAAGCTCCATTTGTTAACATTAGTTGCTTAATTAATATTAACAATTAAACAGTATGGATTAATCTCAGGTAATTTTAACATTTAATAATGCATTTTTAAGACAAACATTGTATTGTTAACATAACATTAACAAATAACTGACATAAAAGAGCAAAGTTTTAATTTGCATTAACTAATACGTTCTGTAAAAATATATTGTTTATTATTAGTTCACGTTAGTTAATGCCTTTAATGTTACCAATGGAGCCTCATTGTAAAGTGTTATTCACTGTGTTGCATGATGCAGTTCTTCCCAAATGTTCTGTTACAGTGGGAGAGATTTTAGCAAGAAAAATAAAGGAGATAATGAACATGAGCAACCGCCTCTTTTCAGTGAATAAATAACTATATTTATATTAGTAGTCCAAAAAATGCTTTGTGTTGTTGTGCTGTCAGAGGAGCTGATGACATCACAGCCACCTGCTGGACCCAGAGAGACCCGCTTTCTGATTCTACAAGACACAAAAACAACAGCATCAAACAAAGAAATTTCTCCAAACATGAATCTCAGCTGGAGTCTGACCTGGCTGTTCTGTAGCACCTTTACATTATTATTATGCTTCAGTTTAATAGAAGAAAACTGGCTGAAGATGCACCAAAATATTCTTTGTTTTAGATTTGGAATGAGGGGTGCGAGTAAATAAATAATAACAGTGATAAATAAGAATGACTGAATGTTGAGTATTGGGTGAATTATATGATGAAGAGCAGCTGGACTGTAGTACAGTCATGACATCACCTTGCTGAGTTCTGGGAACAGCTCCTGAACAGCGATGTCAAGCAACACATACGTCATCTGTGAGGAGAAAACAGACAGTCACCACAGACCGACGGACGGCGTCATCACAGACAGACAGACAGACAGTAATCAGTGTGTCAGATGAGGGTAACACCTGCTTGTTGAGCAGCGGCTGCTGGACACCCGTGAACAGCGTCTTCACACCCTCAAACTTCACTTCTTCACCAACACACTTCCCCACCAGATCTGAGAAACACACAATTGTGTCACTGAACACTCATCTACACACACCTAATATAAAAGTGTTGTGAGGCAAGGGAGTTCAACTTTAGGTTCAACTATTAGTCATATGATTTTTGGTGACAGCTACTTAAAAAATCATGGGGCGCAGTTGTGGTCGACTGGTTAAGGAGTCGGGCTTGTAATCAGTAGGTTGTTGGTTTGATTCCAGCACCGGCAGGTAGCAACTGAAGTGCCTTTGAGCAAGACACCTAACCCCCGATTGCCCCCCGGTGCTGCAGGGATAGCTGCCCACTGCTCCGTGTGTGTGTGTGTGTGTTTGTGTGTGTGTTTGTGTGTGTGTTCACTCCTCACTGGTGATGGGTTAAATGCAGAGCTCACATTTCAGTTATGGGGAACCGTAACTTATAAATACATGTACACTTTCACTTCAAGTGTGTTTGACGTATGCAGAGAAGCATCAGCTGTTTTAAGTGTGTGTGACATGTGTGACGTCTGCAGAGAAGCATCAGCTGTTTTAAGTGTGTGTGACGTCTGCAGAGAAGCATCAGCTGTTTTAAGTGTGTGTGACGTCTGCAGAGAAGCATCAGCTGTTTTAAGTGTGTGTGACGTCTGCAGAGAAACCTGGCAGGTAGTTCATCATCTCCTCAAAGGTCTGCTTGGCTCGTTTCTGCTTGTCTTCAGGAGATCGTTCCTCTGTGTTCTCACAGAAAACAGCATCTGCAGCATCAAAACAGAACTGAGGCAAAATTTTCAGAAGCAAGGTTTAGGTTATAAAGGAAGAGTGGAGCGGACGGACCTCTCAGCAGAGTGATGAGAGACACCAGTCGATGCTCCTGCATGATCTGGCCCAGTTTGAAGTGGAAATGTTCTTCTACATATGCCTCCAGAGTTTTCTTCAGGAGGATCCGAGCTCCACTCATGATGTGATGCAGCCAGTCCGGCATGTGAAACACCACACGACCTGAAACACATCAGCAACACTGTCAAAAACAAAAAACAAACACTGTCACATCCACCTGCTGTGCAAGCAGTGACTGACTATTCATGAGTTCAATCAGAGTGAAACTAAACACATACAAACTATAAACCATATTATTATAATCATACAATTATCAGTTTGGAAAATAACATTAAACCTCAGATCCGTAGGCACTGCCAATAAAAATTACTGAATGTTCACAACGGGACTATTCTCTAAATCCGTGTTTCCAGTATAATGAGGAAGAGTTTGGATGAGGAGTTCACTCACCTAAATACATCAGATAGTCATAAGCTCCGTCCACCTCCATCAGCTCAATGAAACAGTTCTGGTTGTGCCTCCTCTCTGGACCATCGGCCAGATTGGCATTGTTTCTGTATAACTCACTGAATAACTGAAGAGTGTGAGGGCATTAACTGTCTATCCTTTAGACACAGTTCCTTTTTTTTTTAAGGAATGCTGTCTAAGCAAACAGTGCAAAGAAGGAACTTAAAGTCTAAAAGTATCTGAAACAACCTTCATGCCAATAAATAATCACCACAGATAAATCATTCATCTGCCCTCCACCGCACAACATTCACCTCAAAACAAGAAACTCAGTATGATACGTTAACATGTTTTAATCCCAATGTGCCATTTATTCTTAAAAACCTGTAACAAGTGATTTCTCTGTTATCAGCTGAGATTATACCAGAAGAATATTATTCATTATTACTTTGCAGTTTATCTATATATTTAATGTTTTTATATATATATATATATATATATATATATATGAGTACATATATATATAGTGAGTACATATATATTTAATGTTTATATACTGGTGAGTACATATATATATTTTATATGTATATATAGGTGATGTTACACCTTCTTGTTATTCTCCGCTGTGGGGCTGAGGATGGTGAGCTCAGGTCTGCTGGGTTTGGGTTTAGGAGATTCACAGGAACTGAAGAAGGACTGAATAAATGGTTCCAGGTTCTGTCCTTTCTACAGAAATCAGACAAAACACCCATGATAAATTCTTAACTGA
Source organism: Yasuhikotakia modesta (assembly GCA_036877545.1). Lineage (NCBI taxonomy): Eukaryota > Metazoa > Chordata > Actinopteri > Cypriniformes > Botiidae > Yasuhikotakia > Yasuhikotakia modesta. The sequence goes on along the minus strand of JBAJNP010012005.1, from coordinate 4,393 downwards.
AATGGTTGCAGTGCAACAAACACAGAGTTTAAAAACTATTATTGTTGTTACATTTTTAAAAATTAACAGGATGTCATATCAACTTTCTCAAGAAGAGTGTAAATGCTACACACACATCAAATGGCAAATTAAGGTGACACCATTTCTTTTACAAACAGTCCCTTAAAGTGGAAATACAGAAAATAATAATAAAATGTACATTTAATACCTCTTTTATGAGCTTTCCTGGAACAGACTTAAAAATCTTCCCTACAGAAGAAGAGAAATACAACGAATGACCTGAACATCACTGATTATACTGTCCAATACAGTGCAATTACAAAGTTTCTTAGCAATACTAATACAATACTCATAACATAATTAAAGTAAAACTGTGAAAACAGATCAGCACAAATATAAATCTGACTTAAGATTTACTGACCCAACCCAAAAATGTCTTTCTATTCTTTTGGTGGTTTTACTGTAATCTGGTTTTACTGGTGCTGTTGCTATGCTACAGCTGTCTGTTGTTTATGTGTTTTAGCCACAGATGTAATGAAAACTATCAGTCCACCAGTGCATGTCTACTAACACCACAGGCATGTATATTTACATACAGAATCAGTTTTGGGTGAAAATGTTTTGAATGTGTATCATGGACATAACACTGAAAAGCTTCCAGCAGGTAATACGTACCCAGATTAACATCGTTTTTGTCCTGGAACTGTGACTCCATGCTGTGAGGAGACAGGAAGTCTGCCAGCAGCTGACTGTTGCTCAGTTCCGGATGATGAACCAGTTTCTAAAACACACACACACACGCACACACAGAGTCTATACTGGGTCTTTTATCTCACTATAGTAAATTATATAGAAAAACATTCATTTTGCAATAACACTGTGTTTCTTTTCTTTCTCTTACATGTACACTTAATAAAGAAATGAATGAGGTACAATAAATAGAATTAAATTACCTGTAAATACTCCTCAAATTCACCTCGTTTGGAGGATAAAAATTCAAAATTCTTTGGTCCAATGATTCTTTTGGATGGAAGCTGGGCATCCTGGAACGGACCTATCAAATCAAGTCACACTGAAATTATCAGCAAACCACAGAGAGAGAGAGAAAGAGAGAGAGAGACAGACAGAGACCAGCTTTACCATGAAACTCTGTGAGTTTGGATTCCAGCACGTAAAACTCAGGGTATTTTCTGTACACAGACCAGCGCTCCACCTCATGCCCCACTGCAGCACAAACAAACTCTGTCAGGGTGTAAAACTGCAGCTATAGGCAGGTGCTAATCATCTTTCTGTAGCTGCTTGATTGAACTGGAGAAACTTCTCACCGTTCTCTCTGTCATGTCGTTCCACATCAATGCAGAAGACTGGAATTCGCTCTTTTCTGCTCTCTTTACCTTCATCCTCATAAAAATCCACATATGGGATGGAGATGGTCCATGCTGAGAGGTTACGCAGCGTTCCCGGGGTTCCGGCCGCCTCCACAGGTCCTGGAGAGTCATCCTCAAACACCATCACTGCCTCCTCCACCTGAGCAGAAGAACAACAGTCCACCGCTTGTTTGTAGCCCCACACAAATGTCAGTGTTTTTGGGAAGCTCTGGTGTAAAGCAGATGTTCTCACCGCGTCGTCCTCTCCTTCAATCATGACGTACTGTGGCGGCAGAGCGCCCTCCATAGTGCTGCTCTTGAACACACCCTTTATCTTACTGCCGATACGACTGATGCCAAAGGACTCGCCGCGCTTCGAGGTGTTCCTGCCATCACAAACACACAGAGAATCATCTGATACCCACTCCAAAATAACACTACTGCACAAACATCACACTGCATCATAGTCACATGACCCATGACAGGAAATGATTGTTTACCCAAGTGCCATTACTGCAACATGAGCAAAACAGACACAGGACCAAACACTGCAAGGCAACAAAGAGTCCAGTGAAGACATGTGTCAGTCCTGCTGCGTGAGCTGGACCAGTCAACCCGAGAAACATCAATCAGATCAATGAAAACTGTTGAAATTCTTTCATCTTCATGTCACTCCAAACCTCTACACAGTTATTTTTTTACATGAATCAAAAAGAAGATATTTCTAAACCATCCAAATCTGTCAAGCTCTAAATGAAGCGCATCATAAAAATTGTTCTACATTCTACACCTCAAGCCTTCATCCAATAACAGTGCATGAGGAACTTCTGAGGAATCTGACTGATGCGTTTACATTTACTCATTTAGCGACGCTTTTATCCAAAGCGACTTACAAGTGAGGAATATATCAGCGAGTCGACATAACGAGGCAAATAGACACTGGAAGTGTTTAAAATACAAGTTTTGGAGATAAGAGTATTATAAGCCACACTAGAAATGTGACACCACAGGTCTGACAAAAGCCTCCATCAAGGCTTCCATTAGCAGCTCTAACTTACAGCTGGGCACCTCATGCAAAGTTACTGAATGACTTTCAAAGCTCTTCATAATGCTCCTGCACTTTTATGGTCATTTCTGGAGCTTGGCAGTTGGGGTGAGTTTAAACAATTGAAAACCTAAAATAACAGCATGCAGGTTTGGAAATAAATTTCAAAGTTAATAGTCATTCTTGAGGGAACTGTTCCATTGGCCAAACTGGTCTAGGATGAGCAGCAGACTGGGAATGTCTTCCACCCCAGACTTACTTCCGTACAGTGGGGAGGGATGGTAACGCTTTGGGGCGAAGGGTTAGGATGGATTTGATGGAGGAGGGTGAGATGCTGGGGTTGACCATAGGGGACCTGTTGTCAGTGACATAAGGTCCAGCCAGAGGGATGCTGTCTGGTCTAAATAAAGCAAAAACGCATGCCACAAACACGAGATGGATCGACATCAGCTCTGAAGAAGAACTGGAGATGGACAGGTTCAGTGCATCACTGAAGGAGGACATCAAGCAGTTGGATGTGTGTTTCCAAGATTCGTCAATGTTAGTTCAACTTATCAGTAACCAAAACCTCTTAAGCTAACGACTGCAAACTCTCAACACACAACTGCTCAGAGCTTATGACTGCAAACTCTCAACACACACCTGCTCAGAGCTTATGACTGCAAACTCTCAACACACACCTGCTCAGAGCTTATGACTGCAAACTCTCAACACACACCTGCTTAGAGCTTATGACTGCAAACTCTCAACACACACCTGCTTAGAGCTTATGACTGCAAACTCTCAACACACAACTGCTCAGAGCTTATGACTGCAAACTCTCAACACACACCTGCTTAGAGCTTATGACTGCAAACTCTCAACATAAGATGGACAGCTTCATATCTGACTCAAAAAAAGGTGTTTAAAAGTACTAGGCTGGTAATATAAGTGTTACCTAGGAAAACTAAACACTGGATTTACTAATGTAAACTGTTTGCCAGGTTAATAACATTCATTCTTTTTTAAGTTATTCAGAATCTCACAGAACAGAAAGTAACCATATATCCAGAGTGACATTCTTGTTGATCTGCTGTGAATAAACCCACCTCAGCTTTTGATCTCGTATATTTGTTGTAAAATAGATTTAAAAGAGATAGATCTCCATTATTTTCCTTAATGGAAAATGTTAATAACCATCAAACACAGAAATCCACAATTAAGTCATAAAGAGAAAAATCACAAAATGAACAGCATGCTACAACTATGATCATGTTAACAGTAACTAAATCTTACTGAATATATCACAAATATTTGATATATTCTCCAGCTGAGTCATCAAACGCTCCACATATTATTAATGACATCAGTTTCTGTCTGTTTTGAGGCATCTGTATGCAGCATGCAGTGGAACCAAGATTTACCCAAAACTGCAAAACTTACCTCAGGTCATCCAAACTCAAATTCCTGGAATAACAGGTAGAGACTGAGTTACTGTCCACAGACTACAGTCCTCCGACTGAATGAAAGCTGACAGTCACACGTCACACCAGTTGATTTGAGTCCACTCACACATCCCATTTAGAGCTAAAACTCTCCAGATCATTTCATTTTTAGAATAAAATTTAACTAAAACTACAGTAAAATATGTATTTTATTATAATGTTCTTAAATAATGAAGTAGAAATGCATCACATTACACTAAAAAGACCAGATATTTTTTGCCTCATTTCCTTTATACGAAACAGAATGACATAATAGAATTTTGACTTTAAATATCAGCTGGATAGTCTACTACAGTTTTATGATAATCTGTGTTTAAGAGAGATTTTGATAACAGAATTAGAACGTCTCTCTTTTATGACTACACCAAACAGAACTGAAAACATTCACATCCCGCTGTAGTGTGAATGTTCCCCAGTCTATCACTGCATACACACACACACACACTCACACACTCACTCACACACTCACTCACACACACACACACACACACACACAC
>JBAJNP010012004.1:0-13967 GCA_036877545.1 Yasuhikotakia modesta | reverse complement strand
GTGTACTCACTGGTGCTGCGTGGTGTGTGCGTGTGTGTGTGGTGTGTGTGTGTACTCACTGGAGCTGCGTGGTGTGTGTGGTGAGGCAGGCAGTGGGCTGAGTGGGTTGTGTAAACTTAAGCTTGATGATTCTCCATGAAACAGAGACAGTGTGAGTCTTCGATCTCCAATTGTAAGACTTTTAGGTCTCTGCTGTTTCTCCAGAGGAACCTGCAGATAAACACACACATTCTGTCATTATTTACTCAACATCACATCCTTTTAAACCCGCGTGACTTTCTTTCACGTGTGGATGGGGTCCAACAGCAGCATTGTGTGGCAAACATGAACTATGGCTTTAGCATCTAACAATCATCATAATGTGATGTTTTCACAGCTCAGTGTCAACATGAACAGAGGCTGCGGGATAAACGCTGGGGAAGCTCAGGCACCTCGTCTGTGTTGGCGGATCTCTCCAGCAGAACCTGAGACCTGCTCATGCTCCACTCCTTCCTGTTCTTCTTACTGATCCGATTATCCTCCTCTGAACGCGACAAAACCGAGACCCTGTTGTCACTCACACGCGAGAGCAGAGAACTGAGGACAAGAGAGATAAAGAAAGAGAGAGACATTAAAATATAAGTTTCTGCAAATATATTTGTGTAGTAATTCAATCCAGATTTTGGATATTGTTTTTAGTTGTTTGTAAAGCGTGTCTTTTTTTAATAGTGAGATACTTTCTTTGATCAAACTTTAATGTGTGGACACTTTCCAGAACAACACTGTTAACACTGTTACTAGGTTACGGCTTCAAAACATTTCAACCATCAAAACAAGCGGCTGTTTGAACTTCAGGCTCAATCAATGCCGTTCATTTCTCTCAAATCCGGATCCTGATCTGAAATCTCAATGTAAACGCTATTCTGAAGTGATTTTAAGGTCATGTGCATTACGTTGTAATTTCGATCGCATGTCTCAGGATTTAGCTTTGTGATATTTTATTATGCAGTCAGTAAAAACCAAGCGCTACAAACAAACATATTCATTAACATAAGGTCACAAATACTGACCTAAGAAGGTCACCAAAGATACTTTCAAATGTGATATGAAGTGCATTTAAATAAATAGAACTGGTTCTGACAGAAAAACAAATGAAAAGGCTCTGACACAAAACCTGGAAAACAAACACACATCTTGTTTTGTTATTCACATCCTGCCATTTCTTTATTTCAATCAAGTTTTATGAAGATAAAATGAGAAGAAGAGTCTGTTTGCACCTGGTTATTGGATAAGATGTAAGAATAGGTGGACAAGGTTAAATACCAACGTATACAAAGACCAAAACCTTTTGTGATCAAGTCACTCAAACTACAATTGAACAGAAACAACAATGCATCACTGCATCACATTTGTCATTTAAATGATATTCTGTTTTGATGCGTCCTGGAAAACGCTAAAGGACCACCTACTCACCTGTCAATCAACCGTCCAGCTAAAACAAAGGTTTGTCTATTATAATTAAAATTCTTACATTCAATTTTAAGGATAACAATAACATACACCCCATAAAACCTTACTGAACACATTGCAATGTACAAAAAACTTCTTATTTTTTCCCCTAGCAACACCTTAGCAACCACCAGAAATGAAGACCTCAGCCAGACTTTTGTCTCATTTAGGATCCCTCAGAATTATGATTTGAAGGAAGATAATTGTAAAGAAGAACAAGTTTGATTAGAATCCAAATAACAAAAACAACCAACTGTGTCTGAGCGTGAAACAACAGGAAATGGAATTACAGGGGAAATGGAATAATTGTGTGATCTTTAAATGGCCACAGGAAGTCAGTGGGGTGCTGTAGAGGAGGTGCATTATTTGTAAGGCTAACAGAAAGGGATTGTGGGTACTGACTCTTGAGATGCGGGTCTAGAAGAACTTCCTTCAGAGGAACCCGAGCCGCTGGAGAGTCCAGAGGAGGCGTTTGAGATGGTGGACATGCGTCTGAGCGTGGAAGACATGATGTACGGCATGACCACCGAACCCACACGACTCTTCTTCTTTTCTGTCAGAGAGCAGGGCTGAAGACAAACAGACACATTTGTTTCTAAATCCACTTCCAAGGACTTCTATCATTTATAAATCAAGATTTTTCTAATGACTGCAATTTAGCGTTTTAAAAAAATCAGCATTTTAAACTCTCTATTCATATTTTTGTTGTTATAAAATGTTCAAATGTTGTTATTTGTTTCCATTTTTAAAGCTTAAACTCACTGTACTTACATAATACAGTAATGTGTGTTTCAGAGCTCGACAGAAGCCACACTGAACAACCACTAATCTGAAAATTATAGTTTCAAAACTTTTGCATTGCTAAATTTCAAATACGCTATTTTGGGCATACAGTATAATTACTGTTACTGCACATACATGAAAAGGTTTGTCTATTTCAGTCACTCAACTGAAAATAATCACCACCTCCTACCGTCTACAATCTCGCAACAAGATCTTTCCTGTTTCCTTCAAACTCTGGCTACATTTCTGCATTTGGCACAAGCAGTTATCCAAAAATATATATATAGCTTAAAAGTATTTGCGTTCCCTGGGGATCGAACCCTGAACCTTTGCGTTACAAACGCCAGCTGAGGCTACAGGAACACGTTTGAACAAGGAGTCTGCGGTTCTACCAAAGACAGTCACATCCGTCAAACGCTCTCACTAGAGTAATGACGCCGTAGAGCTTCTCCACTTTGGCACGCAGTTCCTGGAAGCAGGTGACGAGACGGTTGTGTAGCGGTTTCAGCTGCTCTGTGGATTTCTCTCCGTGGATACGAATTCCCTCGTCAAGCAGAGGAACCTGACAACACAGTCAACGTCAAAGAGTTTCAACGTGACATCACGCCTTTCATTTTTAGTATGACAGCACAGCCTCTCAATCAACAGCAACCGATCATTAGTGTTCATTAACACCCACAATGCACTGGGGTTTCAGACAGTATCTTCAGTAAAGTGGTATCAATGTAAAAATATCCCAAACTGGAGAATTAAATTTTAGATACGAAGATGTGACTGTTTGTGAATGTGACAATATAATGAGATTAAACAAAGAAACATGGAGGTTTGAAATGTGACAACTGCAAGAACATGTTTTGTTTTGTATTGTTTTGTAATGCTAATCTTGTAATGTTACCTGAGTTATACAAGATTGAATTCTTTTTATTAATTATCTTTTGTTTTTTTCATCAGGTAAACAATCAAATGAGATATAATACTTTTAACTTGTTAAATATTCCCTCAAACATGAGCGAATAACTTCAACATGGTTGAAGTTTGAGCGACACTCAGAGTTGCTGGTGACTTTGATCACAGCATCTTCCCCATGAGAAGGTTTTGAGACACGATCATTACTGGAACAGGTAAAAGGAAGGCAGATCTCAAAGCTAACGTCACCTGCAGCGCAATGAGATGCTTCAGGACCTCAATGCGGTCCAGGTGGTCCGGATTCTTCTTCATGTAGCTCTCCGTGAAGAACGCCTGAGGGACCAATACAGAAATTTCAATTTAGATCAGTCGCTGCTCCAGACGGTCGGACGCCACAAGGTGCAAGTCAATTTTTCATGAGGAGAGAAAGAAATCTGACTGATTCAGAGGTGTGCCGTTTGCGCGGATGGCTTGATTTAGCCGTTATGCTTGTTGGTTCAAAGCTATTAGAAGAAATGGGAGAAGAATTGGAGGGGAAAGATCAACAGAACCTTCTCGTAGTTGGAAAAGCCCCCCATGACCGCAGGGTCCACAATCCCATTGAGCATCATGGAGAGAGGATGAACGGGAAGAGAGCGGTCGCAAGCCTGCTGCTGTACCAGATTACTCAGCTTCTCATTGGCCAGTTCCATGGTTTCTATGGCGTTTGCCAGAGGGCTGATCTCTTCCTGCCAATGAAGAGTTGAAAGTTCAGAGTTCAGTGTTAAACTTACTTCAGAGTCAAACTTAACAGTAACTAAAGTCAAGTTATGGTGCTGGCAGTTCGAAACTATGCAACAGTAAGTAAATAAACTTTTTCCAAATAAAACACATGAAAGCAAAAAAATATTAAGCTGGAAGAAATATAAACTGAGGCTTGACCTTTTACTATCTTACTGTAAAAGTGCGCTGAAATTATTAGCAGTTTCAGCTAAGGGAAGTATCATAACAATAGTTGATAATAAATTAATAATCAAAGCTTCAAACCAACAAAATAATAAAATATAAAGTTATTTAGTTGTAAGAGTCTCCAGCTAAAACTGACAAACTTGTAATATTTAGGTCACACCAGCCGTCCCCATGTGAACATGTATCTTTTCATGGATTAGGAAATAAGTAATAATGTCACAGTTGACATTTAATGATGTTTACAGTGTAAAAGCGTGAATACACAAGGGTCTTTAGATGAATATGAGGGTCTCTCACCACTGACATGGATTTCACTTCAAACCACTTGAGGATACCCGGAAAGCGATACGCAGTGATGTAGGTCGTTCTTTCAATCCACATGGTCTACAAGATTAAAAGCAGAGAGCCTCATTTACACAGGAGGGTACCGAGATTTGCAGGTTAATTATCTTCATTCAAACTGAACTATTCCAAAGGTTTCCAGACTCTGAACAATAATACAGTCTTTGGGACTAATGGCAATTATTTAGCGCTAGCAGCGGAGTGTTATTAGTAAGCAGAAGTATTACTGCGGGGGGTGTGGGCGGGGTGTAGCAGCGATTTGGAGAGTGAGGGAGCAAATTATGGGTCTTTTAATTTGGGTCAATGCAGAAATCTGTAAACATTAGTCATAATGATCCCTCCAGTCCTGATTATTAACCTTTTCGAATACTCAGAAACCTTTCAGATAAGCCACTAAAAGGATAATAATTGCGGGTGTTTGAGAAATGGAAAAGGAGGGGTTAAATGATTCAGCCAATAGCACAAAAGGGCAGAGAAAGCTTGTGATCTGTGATTGTCCAGCAGAAAAAGTTCATTTAAACTCGCAACCTTGATTAAAGTTGTAACCTTACTGTTAGCAGCACTGAATGCAATATAAATACATATATACACACACACACACACACACACACACATATATATATACACATACACACACACACATATATATAATATATGCACACACACACATATACATGCACACATACACACACACACGCATACCTGATACTTTGAAATGTGGTTGACACCTTGTGTAGATGTGGGTTTTAATGAAAACCACCAGTGACCTCCACACGAGGTTTGTTCTAATATGTAATACATATACTTATACAAACTGACACTTCCTTGACAACGTCCACAGAGCGAAACTAAAATATGTTTAGCACACTGTACCACATCAGCACTCAATGTGACCAAACATACACCCAGCTGGGACAAAATAAATCCATTAATCAGCTTTATCAAACCCTAATTGCCTTATCAATCACACCCTGTTTAATTCAGCATGTGTTCGATATTTCATGGCTACATGCTATAAAACCCCAAACGATACTTACAGCAAATTCATTGTCGGGGTCTTTTTCCCCTTTTCGGAAAGGTCTGGAGTACTGGAACTTGTCCACCTCGTTTGTCCGGTAGTAACTGAGACAAACAGCATGTTAGCGAGACATATGCGAGACATTAGCATGGCGACAGGTGTCTTGACTCATACTTGAGAATTTGTTCAGGAAGTCCCTTGTCTTTGAATGGCAGAGGTAAGCTGAGGACAGGCTTCACGGTGAAACACTGAATATCTGCAGAAAACTGATTAAGGTGAAACACGTTTTGTTTTCTTTTAACCTGGCCTGACTGAATAACTTTGACAATTTAGTCTCACTTCGCTATGATAACAATTGTAAGGAATCTGCAAGAAAATTAAACCATTCTGAAACATTTTCACAGTTTCTTTAAACCATTTGTTATCAAGGTGATTTAAGGTGGATGAACAGTCAGTTCACAACAACAGCTCCAATAACAACCTCAATGTTAACAACCTCAACCTCAAGCTTTTTACAACCTCAGTGTCAAAAAAACATTCATTTTAAAACAGTATCAAGTGTTTTAACACATAACCCAAAGAAACATGTAACCTCACATTTTATTTAACCAAATACACAAAAGCTTACATCTGTATCTTGTAGTGAATTAAATGATTTTACAAAGCTCTGCCCTGATTGGCTAACAGAGATGACACAATGCTGCTTGGAGCATCAAGGATACGCTGGCCTGGTGAGTTACAGATGTTGTCACCAGGGGGCGATGTGCTGGTCATCTTTACTGCGTTGGGAAACTGAGACAACAGCTTCAGACTGAAATCCTCCAGCCACTCGTATTCCTTACCGCGGTAAATGAACATTTTGTTCTGTTTGGACAGGCAGAGATATTTAAATGGTTTATTTTTGTGTCAACAAAGGGAACAGGGTATGCGGTCAAATCTGCAACTTAAAACGTTCTAACTGTAGCCAACAACTTATAATGAAAACATTATTTACTAAAAATGAAAGTTATTTTCGTGGCCTGATACTGTTTCTGGCACACAGAACCAATAATAACTGTAAAATGTCTCTAATTTAATTTATTTTTCTGAGGGCACTTGTATCTTTGGAACGTGGGCATCAGGATTCCCAAACTTCTGACTGTGAAAAGAGAAGTATTATTTTCTTGTTAAAACTCAATTACTCAGAGAGCTCTTTGGAGAGAGATGTAATTAGAATATCTGTTTTCCTTTGGCATTGCTCGATGCGCAACGCCAGACAGCAAACCGGCCCAGCCTGCATGTTTATGTCACTGTTTAATTCATAGTTTGGGTTTTATAGCACATAAACAACAGAAAATTAGACATTAGAGCACCGGATAATTCCCAAACTTGCCATTTGAAGCTTGCTTCCCTTATTTTGCTTCCATTAATACCTTTAACAAAGGCAAAATTGGGCTACTGTGGTCCAATTTACTCACCCTAAGAAAGGAAGGAAAGCTCAGGCCGTAATATCCAACCGCGAAATATTCCGGTTGAGGTCTCATAGCATGCATGATATTCTCATAATACTGCGCCTGCTGTTTCTGTGAACAAAACCAGACATCACATCTGAGCATTAAACGAAAAGTTCACCTGCAATTTACCCTCCATTTACTGCTTAGCAGATCATTCAAGCTGCTTCTTTTGAGACATAAAAGTGACAGTAAACAGACAAACTAATATTCACAACCGTAATAAATGCGGCCAAAGACTCTTAATATTAGCAAGATGCTGCAGTGCTGTCACTGCAAAGCTCAATATGGCTGCTGTAAAAAGTCCCGCATGTTAGCAGAAGGAACCAATGGTTAAGACTAGCGCTTGTCCTGTACAGTAAACTGGAAAAATTTATTGTTGTTTTAATAGTGCAAGTTGAGCTTCAGAAGCAAAATTTACGGCACAGCTGTTGTCAGGTTTAGCTACTGGTCGGAAACATGGTGTTTAACTGTGACCTTAGCAAGCCGTTTTTAACATGTCATACTTCCCCCATTCGGGTAAACAGGAATTGGCCTTGTGTGACTAAAACAGCCACCCGGAGATGTTGCAAAAATGGCCAAAGTGTGGTGCCTTTCCCTAGAGGGAGCTTTGATACAGCGTGTGAGTCATAAAGATAAGTCCTTGTAAATCTTAACAGTATCTAAAATAATATAAAGTCACACTGATGCAAAAACAACGTCAAGTGCCAATGAGTCAAGAGTCAATGACAGAGTGTTGACTTAATGCTTGTTACTGTATTTCCAAATCAGTTCAAGATAGGAAGGCCGTAACTAATGAACAGCAGTTTTCATGCACTGCAGGACATGGAATAATTAGAAGCCGTTTCCTCCCAACTTAACAACCCAAGTTTTGCCTTCTAATTGAAGTCATCTGCCAAGTGAGAACTTCAGAGAGCTGAGAGGCAGAGCTGGGAGAGGACTGCGTAACCGTTATCGCGCTAGCTTTTCCTTCCTCTCCGTGCCTTCAAATTCTTCTGTGTGTTTCCTGAACAGAGTGACGACTGCTACGCGACAGACAGGGTTACAGATTACAGCCCACCATACCAATAAATATTCAGTGTGCGAATCGAGGCGAGCCCGAGGTTTGTCTCGTTTAAACGCCGGCATGTCACGGAGCGTCTCTTATTTTGGCTGAAACTCAAGGTTTCCTCCGCAGCCTGTCGTGGTGTTACCTTCAGACATAGAGGAATTTTATCATGACTGTCTTACCAGCAACTGGCTGAGCTCGAGGAAATCAAACATTTGGTTCTCGTGAAGTTTTACGAGTTGTTTGGCCATCTCAATGGCCTTCTCCCACATCTGAGGATGACAGAATAAACAAACAGCCTCAAAATCCGGACAACAAATAAGACATTTTAATGGTAGCATGTCTGCTCTGTTAGTCGTGCTTAATGATACTAGATAATAGTCTGACAACAGGAAGTTAAACAGAGCAACATAAAGGAAAAACACATTCTATAAATGTTCTCTGCATGTTTAACCAGCAGTAACCTAAGCAACAGTTAACTACTCAACTACTAACTAAGTGCATCTGTAACTTCACTACATACATACTTTGCCCTTGTCCAGATAGCACATGATCTCCTGAAACAGTCTCTCCTTCAACTCCTGCTGTGTCCAGCCCTGTGTGCCATCCCTTGGGATAAGGTGAGGTGCGCAAGGCTTGTCCGACCACTAGAGAGATTTCAAAATTCAGTCATGCTAATCGCAATTAACATTGTCCTTCATCTTGCAATTTTTAGGCTAGGTTCACACAACAAGGTCTTTGTGTACAAGATGTAATTACACACTTCAGAAAAAGAGTGACAACCGAATTTAGCTGCAGCATGAACAAGGCTAATCCTGAAGCGACATCAAATTCTGCAGTGTGAATGAGCACGGCATACAAATTCACTTTAGCAGAATATTAACATCTGGGGGAGTGACAGGTTTTGTGTTCACCTTTAATAATATTGCACTGAAATCTTGAGCACAACAGCAGCCTTTTGTTTGTTTTGTAAAACAGAGAGATGACGGAGTAAAATAAGAATTAATAAAACCTGAAAGCAATAACACAGATGTATATCGCACCAATCTAATCCATCAACAGGCACAAATGTCTGGCGAAAATGCCACTAGTTTATTTAAATGCGCTTGAAACCAGCAACACGCTGATATTGCGACGCATACCTCCAGGAGCTCAGCATGCAGCAGAAGTGTGTACGCAGCCTCTGTGAAGTTCTCGCAATCTAGATGAAGGTCACGCAGCTTGTACAAATACCTACAAACCCCAAAAACATAAAGATTAATATTCATATATGTGCCACGAGAAACAGCCGTTTTGAAGCTGCGATCTGTGACTTTTTTCCTCAGGTTTTCCTCAGTAAAGTTGCAGCCAACTTTACATAATTTTCTTTACGCATGTTGAAGTCAAATAAAGCCAAACAGACATTTCCCGGGAAATCGTGACAGTTCAAATTGTAAATCAGTATTTTAGGCTGTTGTAACTCATGGTAAGATATGGAGGCAGTTTTCAACACTGAAAAGGGAAGGAATTGGTCAAAAACTGATTTTTATTAAGAAATGTTTGCAGGTTTAATGACCTGACACACTTACCGGATATAAATATCCTCCCGTTTCTTTTCCTTATAAAAGTTCTGTGGACAGGAGAAAGAAGATTTAGAGTCAGGCATGTCTTTTACTCTTAATTTAGGATTAATTTATTTAAAATGTCCAGCTGCTAAAACATTTCTTCCTATTACTGGTCCTAACACTTTGACCTAACAAATTTGATCAAAACGTCAATTCAATTTTTCATTAAAGTTTTATGCGTAATGACAAAAACTGCATGTTTATCTATAAAAAGCTGAATGAACAGTGATTGGAAAACTACTCTTTGAAGTGATTAACAACACAATTACAAATACAAAAGCCCAAACAATGTTTTCATAAGCATTCACCCCCTTTATAACGAATCGCCTCAACAATCGGCCATGAAGAGAACAAATAAACGTGACTCAAACTTAAAAACCCTGAAGAACAACGAAATCCATATAAACATGAGAAATGTCCACAGTTTGTTGGAGGACGTACCTCCTCCAGGTAAGATTTACAGCTGAGTGAGAGAGAAAGCAAGAACACCAATGCAAAAATTTCTGGAGGAGTCAAAAACAGCGGCAGGGATTGGAGAGACTGTGCATAAAACAATGACTGTCTGAGGTGTTCTCCAGCTTTATGGAAGAGAGAAACCGTGGCAAAAAAAGAGAGTCATAAGAAATCTCTGCTACAGTTTGCCAGAAGGGAGTCTCTGAAGGCCGCTGGGAGAAGGTTTTTACGGTCTGATGAGACCAAAATTGAGCTGCTTCTCTAGAAGGTCCTGCAAGGCTTGTGAGTGAAGAAGGTATGAAGAAATGAAGAAAATGCATCTGGGCACCTGCGACTTGAGAGATGTGTTTTTCACAGACAATCCCCTCAAGCATAAAGCTACACGGGGATGACTTAAGCACAACAAAGCTACGGTCTTGGAATGGCCTGGTTGGTGGACATATTTCAACCCAACTGAAAACGTTCTCTGAACCACCGTTCTCTTAGGATCTGCATATGTAACCTGACTAAACTTTGGAGGGGTTCTATCTGGAAGATGTATGTGAAATATATGCCAACAAAGATCTTCGAAGAGACTTATCAAAGGTTGGGTAGGTATTTTCTGAGAGACTAGCAATAGCAAAGTTTTATCCTTCTTTCAGACTAATTTCCAAAATCCTCACCTTCTTCAACACACACACACTTGCACACACAAGTAGTCTAAATATAAGAAATATAATAAATATAAGAGACGTTCAAGCATCATAACAAAAATGTTTCTGAATTGACTTCCGTGCCTGAGGGTAAATACTTATGCAACAAATGTTCAGTGATTAAACCTGTAATATTTTCAACCTGTTTAAAGTATCTGTTTTTGTTTTGACATTTTCATTAGTAAGATTTCCTTCCTTAATCTGTTTAGTGGTGGTCCGGCCACCACCTACACCAGCCTCAGAGCGGCACAGAGTAATCTAATGAAAGCATTGCGCGTAATATAAAGCATTTTGATTGGGCCTGGCAGGAGCAGCGGTCGCACCAGGACGTTGACAGTGCAGCTCATGCGAAGCTCAGGACTCTCGTCGTGGGTGATGGTGCGATAGGCCAGCAGGTTCTCCAGCAGACTGCTCAACAGCAGAGCCAAAGCCTCACCAGACTGGGAGAGATAGCGATGCTTCCGACAGTGATCCAGCAACCTGAATACACACACATGCACAAACACACATAAACAAAAAAAAAACACGCACACAAACAGATGCACACACAAACACGCACACACAGAAATAGATGTACACACACACACAAAAACATGCACACATACATAGACACATGCACACAGACAAAAAAAAGCACAGAAATGCTTGAATGAAATGGTGAATAGAAACAAATATGTATTATTTTTATTAACAGAGAGAGACAGAGAAAGAGACAGNTCCAGCAACCTGAATACACACACATGCACAAACACACATAAACAAAAAAAAACACGCACACAAACAGATGCACACACAAACACGCACACACAGAAATAGATGATGTACACACACACACACAAAAACATGCACACATACATAGAAACATGCACACAGACAAAAAAAAGCACATAAATGCTTGAATGAAATGGTGAATAGAAACAAATATGTATTATTTTTTATTAACAGAGAGAGACAGAGAAAGAGACAGAGAGAGAGAGAGAGAGACAGAGACAGAGACAGAGACAGAGACAGAGACAGAGAGAGAGAGAGAGAGAGACCATAGTAAGGAGACCCCAGAGTTCTTACGTCTTCTCCAGCAGAACCTTGTATTGTTCGTCTCCACGGCCTCCTTCAACCTCCTGGTCCAGTTTTGTGATCAGCTCACTCTCAAACTGAAAGCACACACACACACACTCCATCATACTTTGGCCTACATTCAACTGACAACAAACATATTCCCAATGGATTTATTTGGAGCCGACAACAGTAGACGATGTTTATCCAAGCTCTGAAACACTCCGCTGAGTCCTCCACACAGACAGAGCCTCGGCACGAGACGAGACTGACCTTTACTTGACCTTTATCCATTTGTGGAAAAGAGCAGAGAGGGACGAAGCCATCGCTAGATGCTAGACATGAACGTTTAGCCTCTAATTCAAATCTACCAGAGATGTACTTGTTTTTTTTACAGTAAAAGTCAAATTGGGCATTTTATTCTGTGACTTGAACCGTTCAGAACTGAAACGTTTTCATGCATCAGGTAATTTTCAGCAAAAGTGAGTGAGGTAACATGTGACAGTTCTTCTGAAAGGAAGCGAACCGTGAATCTGAACGGACAAAAACACTGATGCGTATCAGACACTCACCATCTGAAAGGTGTGGTTAGCGCTAAAATTATGTTCACACTGCATCATGTCAAAGAAGATGGGGATGGTGGCCTTCCGAAGATCGGGCTCCGGAACCAACGTCGCCTCCAAGATGGGACCCACCATGGAAGGAATAAACTTCATTTTATGCGGCCCTGGAGAGGCGTGAACATCCCAGAACGGTCAAAAACTCATCTCTGTTGACCTTTGCAAATATTCTTTTGGAAAAATGGTTTTTCAATTATTTTTATGCATTTCACACGACTTTCACTCTGGCCATTAAGAAAAACAGGACAGAAGTGATGGCATTCAGTCTAAAACACATTTTAACAAGCGGTCTTAGAACATTCTGTAAAATTACTCAACACTCAGGAACTCTTGTAATTGTGGTCACTGTCTATGAAAGATAAGAGACACAGGAAATGGCTTTTACCAAGATTATACCACATATCTCTCAGCTTGAAGCCAACGGTTTTCCTCATGTCACCGTACCTGTTGATACATTTAAAGAGAAACTATTTAATTAAGCCATCAGCCATTAAAACACAATGAGCAAAAAGCAACATTTGCCCTCTGACTAGCATTCAAATATTGACAGAACAGCTAACAACGAGGATTAGCCCGGAGGTCGTGCACTCACTTGTTAAGAATCTTGTTTCGTTTCTCAAGAGAAAAAGACTCCAGCTGCAAAGACTTGTGGGTAAGGAACGCCACAATCAGATGGAAGTAATTGTTCCAGAGCTGTTGAGGAAAACCAGAAGGAAAACAATTGAAATGGGAATTACATATAAAAGGCCGGAATAAGGAAACAATAAAGAAAGTTGATTCAGTTTTTCCCTTGGAAAAGTTTATACAAAAGTTTGCTGCTTGTAAGACAAAAGTCAACCTTCAGGTTTTCTAATCTTTATCTTTTAAATTCTTGCTCAAATAAAAGCACAAACACAACACGACACGACCAGTAACATTATTTAACATATAAAAAGATAAACAGAGATTTTCATGCAAAGTCACCTGAGTGCATGATTCAAATATACCAATTCTGAAACAGAAACGTGTCCTTAGTGTTATGCTAATATTTTTGCTAAATGCAAACGCAGATAGATGTTTACAGCATCAAAGCCCCACGAGATCTGATCTCACTACTGTACCACTTCTGTACAAATCTCTTCATCACAGGACACATTTGTTAATTTAAATGAATTAATATTAGCAGAAAACGCTGTGAACTAGCATATGTCCTTTCACATCGTCCTTCTGTTGTGGCTGCGGTCCACCGATGACAAAGGCGCTGCCATACTTTCATTATTCTGACAATTAGCTGGTATTGATGTATAGTAATGTGATTGCTTTTTTAATTGACTGGGGTCTTATGGGTGAAACACGCAGTCTGGATGCAAGGGCACTGAATGAATGGTAACTAAGCAACAGTACGTTCAGCCGCAGGTTATCTGGAACAGTGAGAGATGTTTCCCAAAAACATAAAGGAAGGCAAAATCCATACAGCCCCCAAAACAACATCATAACTTACTGTAAATGCCAAATGTCTGGAGCTATCAGAACCTCTGTCTCA
>JBAJNP010012003.1:0-13968 GCA_036877545.1 Yasuhikotakia modesta | reverse complement strand
GGGATTGTCAATAAAAACACATGTCAGCTTGCCAGTGTGGCAGTTCTTTGGTTTCTTACAGCAACATCAGAACAATGTTGCGTGTGAGCTTGTAAAAACCGCAGTTAT
Source organism: Yasuhikotakia modesta (assembly GCA_036877545.1). NCBI lineage: Eukaryota > Metazoa > Chordata > Actinopteri > Cypriniformes > Botiidae > Yasuhikotakia > Yasuhikotakia modesta. Next base: position 13,860 of record JBAJNP010012003.1, on the reverse strand, counting down.
GTGGACGAGGCGCACGTGTGATTCGTATATTAGCTTAAGTGCGCATTTCATAGACAGCGATTGAAATCTGAAGAGTAAATGCTTGAAAACGGCATATTTTACCGAAGACCACACAGAGTAATTTATCGCGCAAACCTGCCTGATGCCCTGGTCTGATGCTCTGGACTGATGCTCTGGTCTCATGGGTCTGAATGAAAACAACCAGGTCTGCATCACCACTGACAGCGGGCGAATATAGTGAGAGCCACGTCACTTAATACATTTGCGCTATTGTGTTTTTAACACTTACTGTTTTAAGACAAAAAAAGCAGGGACAGTTGCAACATTCATTAAAATTCAATTATTAAAAGTATTATTTAACATCATATTGCAATTTCCTTATATTTTTGAATAAGTCATGTCGCAACTGCTCCATGCTGCAACCGCCCCCACTTTTCCCTACTTTTACCTTAAAACAGTTGTGGCCTATTGACTAGATAGACTTGTAACCGCACAGTCGTGGTTTGATTCCTTAAGCAAAGCACCTTACCTCCAATTGCTTCCCGGGTGCTGCAGTGTTTCCCACTGCTATTGATGTGTGTGCACTAACTGGACGGGTTAAATGCAGGTCAAATTCCAAGTATGTCACCATTTTATTTGGTAACCCTAATAAAAACCTTTTTGCATTTTTATAAAATGCATCTAAAAACGTTTACTATATGCTTAGTGTTTATACAAATAAGATTTAGCTGACTTTTAAGTACAAATCTGTTCCCAATATATGATAAAGTAAACTTGCACAAACTGTACATTACACACATCTGTAGAAGGTCAAAAGAACCTGTTTAGAATGCTTGAAGAACTGGTCAGATGACAGATCTGTTTGTGGAGATCACTCAAATCTAAATGAACCTAAATGTGCACAACGTGGACAGAACTACTAATCTAAATGGTTATGATACATAAGAGAGAGATGACATTTACCTTCACTGTTGACTTCTGAGGTTTTCCTGCAGGCAGCAGGGCTGTGATGGTAAAGCTGTCAGGATCTTCTCTGTCTCGGATCTTGGACTCCTTCATCAAATTATCTAATTTTTTCTTGGCAACATTTTCTGCCTGTTTCTGGTTCTGAAAGGGAAGTTGAAGAGAGATTTTAGTGTAAATAGATCTCTACTGTAGCTTTCTACAATATTGAAAACATTCATCACAGTTAGTATCTGGGTCAGGTTTAAAGTCCATAACCTAATTTTGCACAGAAAAAAATTCATGAGAAATGTCCATTTCCCAAAATGCCTCCTTTTTTGTAACTAGAAGCTGGTAAAACAACATGAGAGTCCTGATGAGAGCCATGGGACTCTAGGCTGCACCTGTTAAACTGTGCAAAGCATGAGCCTGATTAACATGTAAAAAAAACACAGATGAATCACAGCACACAGGAAACAGTACTGGTTTTATATTTTATGTTGGATCTTATACGAGGTAGGTGTAATGTTTGCATGATCACTTACATCTCCATTTACAAGTTTGCAATCATCCTCCATCTCGTCTGCACTGTCCTCATCAGACACATCCCCCTCTTCTGCATTCTCATCGATGTTTGGAGGCAGTTTTTTACCCTATGACCACAACAAACGTTGCAAAAACAAAAAGGCATTTGATATATTTCTATGCACACAGCACTAGTAAATTTTTGTTTAAATAGGTTTTCACATCATAACTTCATATTCAACAGAGACAGCTGCACTTTAACTAAACAAATCATGTTAATTTTGCTGAAAACTGTAACAATTAAACACTATATAACAAATAACCAATGCAATGCATTTGGGGCAGGTCCCAATGTGTTTGACCAGCTTCAGTGTACAGTTGTAAATTAAACATGTTTAATTTAAAATATGTTTTGACTGGCTATGACAGTGTCAGTCCAAGAAGTCTTTTAACATGCATTGTAGAAAGATAAATGACTTCTCACTGATAAATTGTTAGGACACATGTTATGACAAAGTATAAAAGAGCCATTTACAGTGACAGTAATTTCAGCCAGTAATTTTCAACACTAAACACTGCAACAAAGTTTAACTATATGCCAATAAGCAGTAACACAACTATCTGATTTGCAGCAACTACCAAGAGGAGTTGGCAGATTTAGCTGGACACAACAGACGAGTAAGAAAAACACAAACCAGAAAACAGTTTACAATGACATTGTCACAAATCCTGGCTCTTTGTCTCCCTCTGGTGGCCGCCAGCGGGAGGATTTCAGTTATCACATAAACTGCAGAACTATGTTTTGCATAATGCCTGTACCTAGAGCACGCCTCTTCCAGGTGATGGCTATTTACAACAATCAAAGACTGAATATATTCCTGTTTCACTCTCTATTCCAGATTCGCCCTGTTGGGCGTCCTCGTCTACTGTTCCGCCCTGGCGGGCTCTCTCTTCTCCCGAGCCGCCCTGGCGGGCTCTCAAGTCCCCTGCGCCACACTGGCGGGCTCTCAAATCCCCCATGTTGCCCTGGCGGGCTCTCAAGTCTGGACACAACAGACGAGTATGATAAACAAAAACCCAGTTTACAATGACATTGTCACAAATCCTGGCTCTTTGTCTCCCTCTGGTGAGTACCTAGAGCACGCCTCTTCCAGGCGACAGCTATTTACAACAATCAAAGACTGTATATATTCCTGTATCACTGTTTGAGTTGTTGCGAGGTCCTGATTATCCTCTGGTGTCATTTCTGAGCAGTTTTTTGTCTATTTCTGGTTCTGATCTGTTTTGGTTTATCGCTCCAGAGTGTTCACCACCTGCCTCTTGACCTACACATCTGTAACACCTGGACAGCAGAGGGAGCCCAAGCCCCATGACTGTCTGTTTGCTTCCTCTGTGGTAACTTCCTGTTTGCTGGCTATAAAACAGCATGCCAGCAAACAGGAAGTTGCGATGTATTGTATAGGAAGTTGTGATGTATTGACGGGCTCTCCCGTCTGCAGAGTCGCCCTGGTGGGCTGTTTTGGATTGTAGATTTTGGATTTGCCCCTGTTGTTACCTGTCTGCCTTATTGGAATATGCCTCGTTTAAATAAAACAAGAAAACTCTGCATTTGGGACCGCCCCCCGTCTCTCTGTGCACCCGTTGTGACAACCTTGGTTTTGGATTTCTCTTGTGGATTTGCTATGTTTACCCTGTTCGCTGTGTTTTTGACCCTGCCTGTTGATCTATGAGTTTTTTAATAAATATGCTGCAGATGGATCTACTGAGTGCTGCCCCTTTGTTACAGACATTACCCTGTAACAGATCAGATCATCAGCTAATGTTTACACACCATGTTTATATTTTACCATATCAAGTAGCTTCTGTGATCATTCTATTTTGCCTTCTTCAAATCTCCAAATAAAAGTTGTATCTTAAAATGAGAAGATAATAAAGTTTGGCTTGATGCCTTGAACGTCCCGTTGAACTTACACCCATCATCATTAGGTGCTTCGAGAGGCTCGTCATGAGTCACAATAAGGCCCTGCTGCACCCCCTGCTCAACAGTACAGAGTACAGAGAGACAGCTCTTCAATGAACCTTGTTGGCTCCTCCATGCAGAGCAAGAGCAGCTCGTTTCTTTGTGTTCACCTGGTTGCTCAACACCAGATTCATAATGAAGAAAGCCCAGCAACCTGTACTAAGCAAAGGGTGAGGAAAGCACATCTCCCTTATCCTCACCAAGTTTTACAGAGGGTTGATCAACAGCATCCTGAGCAGCTGCATCACTGTTTGGTTTGGAAAATGTACATTTGCACCATCTCGGACCGCAAGACACTGCAGCGGATAGTGAGGACAGCTGGGAAGATTATTGGGGTCTCTTCATCATAGCTATTCACACCCCATGCTGCACCCACAAAGCCACCAGCATTGTGGATGACCCCCCACATGTCTCACACACTCTCTTCACCTTCTTGCCATCTAGTAAATGGTACAGAAGCATTTCGGCCCTCAAAAACTGTGACTGTGCAAGACTGTGCAATAGTTTCTTCCCCCATGCCATCAGACTCAATAACCATTTGCACTATTATGTTTGTACTTGTGCACTTTTTGTTCTGTGTTATTTTGTGTCAACTTATGTAGCACCATGGTCCTGGAAAAACATTGTTTTTGTTTCACCATGTACTTGTATATGGCTGAAATGACTATACATTTCACTTAACTTGCTAGGATATTATATGCTCTGGCAGCTCTATGAGTCATGGTGTCAACATCACATTCAGCCAGGGGAGAACCAGGATGCCAGTAGCAAGGACGGACCCTCAGGGAGCAGGGTGGAAGCAGCCATGGAAGAGTTAGGAGGGAGCTGTAGCAGAGGGGAACCAGTAGAGACCAAGGCCAAAGCCATGATGGCCGTGTAGTCAAGGAAGGCAGTCTTGGAGGAGGAAGGACTGATGACTCTAGGGGGCAGGCCAATGGAGACAGAGAACAGAGGCGTAGAATGGTGGATGAGGGACCCAGGGGGTGATGGAGGGACGAGGAAGCCTGGAGGAGCCAGACGACAGACGGGACTGGCCGGAGACGAGGGAGCTAGGAGACATTAGCTGTGCAATTTCACACAGGAGGCCGGAGAACCTTCAGTCTGGTGGTTCAAGTGGCCATCTCATTCCCATAACGTTTTGACACAGGTCAAGTTCCTGAAAGGGACGTCTTAGGGTACATATTTTACCCAAGTTCCCTGAGGGAACGAGATGCTGCGTCTCTGGCCATACCTCCGGAACCCCTGCCTTGCCTGCTTCATACTCATAATTCACCCCATCTGTGAACAATTACCCCATAATTAAATGATTAGACAGGTGTTTTCTTTTTTTACAGTGCATAAGCTAGAAGTGTTTCCATAGCGTTTCACATTCACTGCAGATAACTGGTGGGTCTGCTGCAAATGTCCCAGACTTTGGTGACGCTGCAGTTTTTCAGTAATAGCATGTTTTCCTGCACTATTATTCTGTGCTGACATCTGTAGTGTGTGACACTGTTTCATCAATACCAGCACTTGGCTGGATTCTGGAATCTAGAACATCAGTCTTATAATGAACAATAAAAATTTGCAGTAATAATTCTTTATATGTAAAGCTGTCGGAAACATTATGAGCTTAATTAAGTCAATCTGGATTTTAGCTGATTCATTTTGATATTTTACAAATTCTTTCATGAAGTAATTATAAATTATGTACTGATTAATATAATACAAAATATAAATAAGTTAATTATACACTGAGTGTATCACTCATCATAGCTTCACTAGTGTTGCTGGACAGATGCTGAGATGGGAGTCACCTTGATGAGTATTTTGCCCTTTAGCTCTTCAGGTGAGGGCAGAAGTCCAGATGGGTCAGTGGCAATAGGGGAGATGTCCAGTTTCTCACCCAGGACTTCAGTCAGATACTGAGCCATCTTTTTCTGCTGAGGAACACTGCAGTGGTTTTCGATGGACAGAATCACTGGATACCTAACACACCAACATCATAACCAGAATCAATATCTTTAGCACAACAGTCCAGTGCTGGACTTTCCAAAGCATTTAAGCATTTCAGTTCCATCATAATAGCTGATATTCTCAAACAGCTCTCTGTATCAACCCCTAATTAAAAAAAAATTATGGTATATGTTATGGTTCAGTACTATGCAGGTAGGGTTAGCAAATTTGATTGCAAAAATTTGGTACTGCTAAATATTTAACTGTGATAAACTAATGCCACTAAATCCACATACATACATAAAAGTGTCTGCCGTCAAATGAATCATTAAAAATTTCATATTTTAATTTAAGGTGAACAAATGTTTCTTGACAATCTTTATTACATTTTCCCCATATTCAAATATCATGTCGCTTACTGGTTTCTGACAAATGCATATTTGTTGATGGTCTCGATCACATCTTTAAAAAGGATTTTGGAGGTCAGTGTGTAGCCATGATGTACAATCGGTTCTCCGTCGGGACCATCCCAGCAGTCCACTAAAGAATCAAAAATTGTTTGACCTAATAATCAAATGTTTCTTAGCTTGTTAATATGTAAAAGTACCAAAGTCAGGCCAGTCTTACCCTCAACACATCTGCAACCGGCTTGCAGGACCCAGGAGTACATATCCACCCGAGACTGTGACATCAGCTGATCGCCCATCAGGTATGTGTTATGAGAGGAGGCAATGAAGTAATTACTGAGGGGTTGCGTCATGTCCTGGTTGATCTCATAGTGCTCAGGGTTAAAAATGTCTCCAGCTGGACTCCGCATGTAATTGGTAAAACCTGTGCAGTAGGGTTACAGTAGGGTTTTCAAGTAAGTTTTAAGTGAAGAAGAAACATTTCAGATGGTTGGTACTCAAATTAAACATTACTATCCAACACATTTCTTCAGCTTCTGTCTAATAAAGAAATTAAAAGTTGGTACCATCTATACCCAGGACACCAACAGTCTGGTTTTCAGGGCAGGGCTCAAACTTGGACACAATCTCCAGGCAGTGCTCTTTCGTAATGCTGGTCATCTGAAACACAAATAAACACCAACAACATTCAGGTAAAAATAAAACCATCATTTTAATTTTTAATCAAAACATATGAAACTGGTAATAATGACTCTCATGGAGAGCTTCCATGAGAGAGAGATTTTGCTGTTTTTCTAACCGATTTGTTGGTGTCTGTTGATAAAGCCCTAATCGTGGGAGACTTCAATATTCATGTAGATGTTGTCAATGATGCTTCAGGAACAGCATTCATGGGCCTTCTTAATTCTTTTGGCATTAAACAAAATGTTAATTTACCCACCCATCGCTTTACTTTTGATCTTATTCTATCTTATGGTCTTGACACCGTAAATATAGAAATCACACCGCAGTGTGATGAAATTACTGACCACCATCTAATTTCCTGGATATTCGACCATAATGCCCCGTGTTTTTGTAAGGGCAGAAACATAACGCCTAACTCGCCATCTTGGAAATGATCCAAGATGGTGCCAAACATGGCAGCTGTGTTGCGAGCTCTGTGCAGACTTTGCAGTTTTTGTAGTTACTCTGTTGTGTTATGTGTGTGATGTAGTTAGTGTAACTGCCTACGACAGACAAACTCTGTTAAATATTAACAACTCGTGGTGTGATGAAAGGAATCTACACTCTTAAATCATTCTGCTCTCCAGACCAGGAATTTCATATGCTTCTGTGTAGACCATTCTGGCTGTAGAGAATTCACAGCGGTTATCATCACAGCTGTTTACATTCCGCCTCAAGCCAACACAGACCAGGCACTCAAAGATCTGTATGGATACATAAGCAAGCAAGAAACCGTGCACCCAGAAGTGGCGTTTATTGTTACAGGAGACTTCAACAAAGCCAACTTCAGAACAATAGCTCCAAAATACATTCAACACATTACCACTAACATGCGTGGTGATCGTGCACTGGACCATTGTTACTCTCCCCTCCAGGATGCATACAAATCCCTCCCCCGCCCCCTTTCGGCAAATCAGATCATTCTTCTGTGTTGCTTCTGCCCGCTTACAGGCAAAAACTGAAACGGAAAGCACCTGCCCTCAGGACTATCCAATGCTGGTCGGACCAATCAGATGCTATACTCCAGGACTGTTTTAATCACGTGGACTGAGACATGTTCCTGGCTGAATCTGATGACGACATAGAGGCGTACTCAGACATCGTCACGTGTTTTATCAGAAAGTGTATAAAGAACGTAGTGCCGACAAAAACAATACGCATTTACCCCAACCAAACCTGCTGCAGAAAAGATGAGCACATTCTCAGTCTCAGGCTGTGTTTTCCATGCATGCACACACCAGCTAACTGGAGTCTTCACAGACATTTATAACCTCTCCCTCTCTCTGTCTGTTGTTCACTCATGTTTTAAAAAATTCACTATTGTGCCCATACCCAAGAAAAACAAAATCACTTGTTTGAATGACTGGAGGCCCATTGCCCTGACACCCATTTTCAGCAAATGTTTTGAGAAGCTTATCAGAGACCACATCTGCTCTGTGCTGCCCGCCTCTCTGGACCCACTCCAGTTTGCCTATCGCAGCAACCGCTCAACAGATGATGCCATTGCCTTCACCCTTCACACTGCTCTCTCCCACCTGGAAATTAAAAACGCCTATGTAAGAATGCTGTTCGTGGACTACAGCTCAGCATTTTATACCATAGTGCCTGCCACACTCATCTCAAAGCTCCAGACTCTAGGTCTACACAGATCTCTGTGCAGCTGGATCCTGGATTTCCTGACAGGCAGAAGTCAGGTGGTCAAAATGGGCAGAAACACCTCAACCCCGCTGACCCTCAATACTGGTGCCCCTCAGGGCTGCATTCTCAGCCCACTTCTGTACTCTCTGTACACTCATGACTGTGCAGCCACACACAGCTCCAATGTCATTGTCAAATTTGCTGACAATACTACGGTGATAGGCCTGAATGATAGACAAATACTATTTGGGGTTCAGACACGCTCTTGCAGTTAAAATCTAGACTATCTACACTAGTTACAAAATCTTAAAAAATCTCTTTAGTCATGCATTTTCATAGTTCAATTAACAATTGTTATCTACTGACAAGTTGATTTACATACACAATGTCATGAACAGGTGCAATGCTAGTTATTCTCTGTTTTGGGGGTTTCCCGGGGGGGGGTGTTAGATGAACATATCCGTACATATCTGTTTGTATATCTGTACTTTTTATCTGTCTGTGTATGATTGTTTGTATTATTAATGATGTTCTGTCTTTTTATTATTTAAATCTGTTTCCTTTCAAATGTTTTATTTCAAGTTTGTTAACATACTTTAAATATCTGTTGATATTTTGTTTATATTTGTACAGCCACTTTGTGACAATGTACCATTGTGAAAAGTGCTCTATAAATAAATTGAACTTGAACTTGAATGTCCATACACAGTCTTGTCTGTAACCTTCACTCTTGAAACTGCTGATTAAATCCAACTGCTGATTTAATGGACTGATTAGTCAATGAGATTCCCATCAGTCTGATGTTTGCAGCAGGGCATGCTGGAAAACTGCCAGTTGTGATTATTGCATTACAGTAAATCTTGGTCAGCCACTTACTTTACACTTACTTATAGCACTAAAATCAATAAGAAATATAAGAAAATTCAAATAAGAAAATTACCCCAAAACAATGGGATTACAGTACTGGGATTATTAAACTTCACCCACAACAAAACAGACCAAAAATATTTAAAGTTTACTCAGACACTTAAACTTCCACAGCGGTTCCATAGCAGAATTCTCCATACATAGTGGAATGGAATGCAATCCAGGTAAAATTATAGTAGAATTAGGAATTCAAAATAAACTTTTAACAAAATAAAATAATTCTATTTACTCTTTAATAAATGCTATTCTTTAAGTTTAATTTGAAATTGCAAGGATTTAAAATTGTCAGCAAAGCACACATAATGTTTTGCTGTAGACTGCTGCAATAGCTAAAGGGATGTACTTGTTTAATACAATTAAACTGTCTATCATGATGTATGAGGTGCCAATGATTATGCCATTTAACAGTTTATTCTCTTGACTTTTACTGGCTTTCAGCAGTGGATGATGCTGGTTTTGTGGGCAGGTGGGCCCTCCTAGTTCTGTGGCGGAAACAGCCTGCAGCTGAAGTGAGAGAAAAGCCTTTTCCTTTAATCACATTTAATGGTCTTTTTAGTCTGTTAATACGATGCATTATCAGGTTGGGTGGTCTTTCAATATCCTTACTAATGTAATCTTAATGCTTCAGATTACTAAAGAAACTATTCTTATGAAGCTTAGGACATTTGCAAGGTTGTGTTGAACAGTGTGCTGTTCAGAAGAGAACTGACAGTGTGTAAGGAAAATCTTTCCAAAATGTTAAAAAAGGACCTATGGTCTCATTAGCATAATGTCACAATGTATTTTCATCAAGTTTGTAAAATGAGGTGGGCAAGAGCACACACAGTCAGGCCTCACCTTTTGTTCAGTCTCCAGGAAGTGGGTGAGATCTTCTGTGTCTAGGTGGTCTTTGTGATTACTGTAGGTGAGCATGAGCAGGTAAAGGTCTCGCCGTGTTGACATCATCTTATAGAAGGAGCAGAACTCCTCAAACCCAAGTGTGCCCTGATTATCATCTGTGTCTGCCTCCTACACACACACATTTACACAGAAACACACTATCAATGTTCTGTAGATGATAAAAGCTCTTTATGATGGAATACAGTCAAAAAAGATTCCTGGCATCATAAAGAATCTTTTACAATATATAACATAATTAATGTGAGACAACAGTTCACCCATAAACAAGTATTTGTCTTTTATTCATCATCCTTTAATAGTTACCAATCCATTTGACACATCCTACCATATAGATACAGATCTTAAAGATCTTTAAGATGTAAATCTTAAAGAATGTTCAAGCCCCATCTTACATACAACAACAAATATGTTCATGTTCTACAAAAGAAAAAAAATCATTTGTGCTGACAGAATCAGATGTCTGGTGTAAAGATGAAACGTTTTAATCCATTTGCTGAAATTTATCAAATCCAAAAACATAATCCAAAATCAGAACCAGTTCACAGGCAGGTGAGGGTGGATAGGGTGTGATGTTACATCTGGGTAAATTCTCCATTAGTGCAGCTAGGCCTGCAATAAGTTTGCATATCCTGTTTTTTTCACAAAACATCTTAGGGTTATCCATGTTTGACAGTAGTCTCCATATTTGTGTGTGAGATGTATAGCTCTGACAAGGCTATGACAAGTTAAACTTTCTGCTAAATAACTCATTAATTTAGAACTATGAGTTAAAAATGTTTTTAATGTTTACATTTTAAATTGAGTGTTAAAAATGGTGTTGCCCGAAACAATTGCACTGTTCTGGATAGATCTACTTCCTAATGTTTGACATCCTAAAGTTTGGCTCTGAACCTGCAGCTCCTCCATCATTCCTACAGTTAGTTACACCCTGCCACGCTGCCTGTAGAATAAAACCCTGTAGCAGCTCTGAGCCAGTCTCAGCTGGCTGTGTCTCAGCCAGCTGAGACTGGTTGTATAACTGGCAACGGTTGTATAACTGGCAACAGGACAGAAACCTGTGTTTCTTAATGCTCTTTTGGATCACAAAGTGGTGCTAGGGAAGACCCAGCGTCTCCATAGCCCCTTTCTGGCTGATCGTAAATAGGGATCGTTTAGACACACTCCCCAGCTTCAAAAGAATTCCATTAGGGAAACCTGAGATCTTTGGGTAGGGAACATTTGCAGGACAGCAAGATGTTTGACAAAGCCCTCAGTTACGACTCCTCATATCTAAGTCATATCAATAAACAAGCTGCCCTAAATGTATATATGTATATTCTTATGTTGCATGTCTGTATACCTTTCATGTATCTTTTCATGTACTTTTCATGTTCATGTTTCCTTCTCTGCTTAAATCATACAATCATAAAATAATTATGGTGTATGTATGCTTAACCCCACCATGTTTAGTCTTAAAATGATGGTCTTCAACTTTCCTGTTCATTGGTGTATGCCACACTATCCTAGCTGGCATCCACATCTTTGAACAATAACCTGCACATTAAAGACTCAAACTTTGCAAGATTGGATAACCAAAGGCCGGGGGTGGGGCACCCCACAGGTTAAGAACAGCTGTTATCCAGATCTTCTTTGCCCAAAAAAGTCACACTCGGCCCAAGGAGTAAGCCAAGCAGTATGTCATCTCGCCGGGGAGATGGCAACCGCACTCACCGCGCAGGATTCTACCAGCTCAGAGTCTGCAACTTTCCCGTGTTGCAACTATCTGGGACAACTTTCCGGCAATTGCATTCAATGACCCTCTGTGATGTTCGCTAACACTCCACCAACCAGACTGCCTAGCAGACTTCGTCATCCTCAACGGACCTTTTAACTATCCTTTATCCGCAAACGCACTCATCCGGAACTTCAAGTATCCGTCCACTCTCAGTTTGATGCATAAGATATAGTACCCCTTTTAATTAAGTTGATTCAAGCGATAGTTGATGGTCTGTGCAGATGCGTTAAGTTGATTGTAGATTGTCATTCTGTTCTCTTCTCTATCTTTCCTGCTTTCCTCTACCTCTTTGTGTTTGTTAAATGTGTTATTCGTTTAGCGTTAGTTTGTCTGTGTAGTGTAGTTAATAAATGTTTTGTATCCACTTGCGATTGTTTCTGTGTTTAACTGCTCATAGACTAACGTCGCTTAAACTGCCGATCTTGTTACATGCTCTGAAGTAGCACTGTATCAGTAAGAATTATTTTCTAAAGGCCACAGGAAATAACATTTTTAGAGTTAAAGTATAATTAATAATCTTTCAGCGGACGAATGTATTGATTAATTATTACGGTTAATTCTGCTTAGTCAGATAGAACATCTATACATGTACATACTACGTAATTCGTATAATTGATTACAGTTAATTATACTTATTATTCCCTTTGAGCTAGAGCTCAAATAGAACTCAAATCATTTCAGTGGAAGATAGTGTTTTAAATAACGCTTTCTAAACCGGCTGACACGCTACAATACCTTGCCAATGAGTGTCTTCACTCATCTCAAGATTGCACTGCTTCCACATTCATCAGTACATCAGTATAAAAACTATTGAAACTATCAAAAAAATATTGATTGGCTCTAACAAAGACAGTTTAAAATAAGTCAATTACAGCTTAGCCTCACATCACATGCTTTTCAACAGTTTGTGTACCTACATAGACACTCATTAGTCTGGCGCCCCGCAAACACATAGTATATAGAAATATAGTTTCGATTTTTTTATTTTCAACAAACAATAGAACTGTAAAATACTATGATTAAAATAATTATACTTGTTAATATTGGCAATATATATTTAACTTATTGCTTGCATGTTAAAGGAGGCTAACTTCGGGGGGGTGGCTTTGCCCAGCGCCCCCATTGGCCGCCTGCCACTGCTCATACCCACAACTGTTCCTGTGTTGTAAAAGTGCTAATCATGTGAAAACTGTCAGAAAATGTATACCCTTCAAATTTTTATATTTTTGACCATGACTTAGTATGTAGCATACAGTGCAAGTGCACAGTGTGTATTACATCACCACTGTTATGAGCAGAGATTCATACAGGTTGTTAGCAGAGCTAAGTCAGACAATCCAGATCCAAAATCTTCAGATTAAAAATACCCTCACATCACACACAGTGTTGTTGATGAGCGAGTCCTCAACAGGCCAATTCCAGGAGGATTGTATTAAAACCTCAATTTGTGAGTTTTATGCCATCAAATGTTTGAAACACAAAGAAAACAAACTGACATGAGACATGAGACTGAAACATGAAATGAGAAAATTAAGACTTTTTCATAGATCTAAACCAAATACAGTACAGGCCAAAAGTTTGGACACACCTTCACATTCAATGTGTTTTCTTTATTTCCACAACTATTTACATTGTAGACACACACAGAAGACATCAAAGATGTGAATGAACACATATGGAATTATGTACTTAACAAAAAAGTGTAAAATAATTGAAAACATGTCTTATATTCTAGTTTCTTCAAAGTAGCTACCTTTTGCTCTGATTACTGCTTTGCACACTCTTGGCATTCTGTTGATGAGCTTCAAGAGGTAATGACCTGAAATTGTTTTCCAACAGTTTTGAAGAAGTTCCCAGAGATGCTTAGCACTTGTTGGCCCTTTTGCTTTTACTCTATGGTCCAGCTCACCCCAAACCATCTCGATTGGGTTCAGGTCTGGTGACTGTGGAGGCCAGGTCATCTGGAGCAGCACTCCATCACTCTCCTTCTTGGTCAAATAGCCCTTACACAGCCTGGAAGTGTGTTTGGGGTCATTGTCTTGTTGAAAAATAAATGATGGTCCAACTAA
>JBAJNP010012002.1:0-13969 GCA_036877545.1 Yasuhikotakia modesta | reverse complement strand
TTTTACGGTCATGCAGTGTGAAAGTAGATCTTTTCTGAAACACAGTGGAAATGCCAGTATAGATGAGAATCATTTTCATTTAAAAATGCTGTTTAAAAACATTATAACACACAAAGCTGGCTCAGTCAAGTTGTGTGGTTTAAAGACAGGACTACCAGTGTCTAATGACAAATGACATGGCAAATTGTTTGGGGAAACGGTTACAAAAAATTACTTTTGCATTGTTTTGCACAATCATAACACTTTTAATGCACTATAGGGCCTTTATGAGATTCATTGCAGTTCAGTTCTTAAATATATTACTTTTCTTTCTGGCATTGATTACTTAAATCTAATTACTTAAAATTGTTTTTACTTTTTTTTTTTCAGTGGTTTATGTGATTTTTTTTTTTTTGCTAATGTATATATAAACTATATATGAAATCTATAATAAATAATGTGTAGAATAAATCATGTACACACACACACACACACACACGTCATCTTTTGATTTATTTATTGGAAATAATTTGTTTCTCATAATAATAGTTAAAAGACATAAATGTTCCGCTAACATATGACACTCTTTAGTGAAACACAGTCACTGCACTTGTGTCGGCTGTTGTCTGGTTAACTCCATTGCCAGGATCTGTGTTGAAAGCCAATTAGCTGATTATCGGCCGCTGTTACAGTTATAGCGTCTGTTGCAGTTACACGTCTCAGAACAGAACACATTTATCTATGTATAAATGCCACCTGACCTGAGTAACCTGAGTTAATGCTAAACATGAGCTGTTTCTCAAATGTAGTTGTAGCTTTATTATGATAAATGCCATATGTATTCTGAATATATAAACACAGCAGATAATTTGAATCGTATAATTTCAAGTCACGCATGGAGTTGTGTGAAGCCACACAATCATGTGATGTCATATTCAGAACTCTAAACTCATTACAAGTGTGTGTATGTAACATACAAGGTACATTCCCAAAAATTCTGAAGGGGACACAATACTAACACTACAGTGACTGTCATCTGTGGTCAGTTTGTTTGCCCTAATCTGTTTAATTTTGTTGCAAAAGTCAAAACAACTTTGTCCTCCAAACAAACCATGTCACCTACTAGTCATTGTTTCTCTTCTTCTGTCTGTCATAAAGTAATTTATTTCTTCACTTGTTTCCTCTGTCTTATTAGGGTTAAACTACACCATGTCTAATGGTGGGGGTGGAGGAGGAGCCAGTAGCTCCACCCACCTGCTGGACCTGCTGGAGGAGCCCATTCCAGGCGTGGGCACCTATGACGACTTTCACACCATCGACTGGGTCAGAGAAAAGTGCAAAGACAGAGAGCGCCACCGCAAGGTAACACAACTGCAGCATATGACCTAAGATTTCGTGTGCTAATGAATCGGTGTGTGTAGCGTTTAAAAATACTTTAGTAAGTGTGATAACTTAGAGTATAAATTTTCTCTGACAACATTTTGTGTCAATTAAGATACTGTACTTACATAGTAACATAATGATATTTAAATCAGTTGTATGGTAAAATTTCACATTCTACAGGAGTCACACGTCCACACTGGAATTCTGAATTTGTGGGTTTTTATTAAAAATAAATCTTAGGAAGAGTAATTAACATGTTATACAAATTTTACTTTAGTAATTATATTACTGAAAACGTGCAGTAATAGCAAGATGTTGAGATTAATTTGCTACAATGAATTTATGGCCCTTCAGAGCAGTGAGATTTGTTTCCTTTATTGCATTTCCCCTCTTTTATGTAGATCAACAGTAAAAAGAAGGAATCGGCATGGGAATTTACCAAGAGTCTGTATGACGCCTGGTCAGGGTGGCTAGTGGTCACGCTAACAGGACTTGCGTCAGGTAAACACAAACACCTTTTATACCCTGTCATAGCTACTTGTAAAACTACTGATAAAAACTGGATTTCTGTGATATTATTCTTACCTAACCAAAGCAATCATAAACAAATTTAAGATAGATAATCCAGTTTTTGTTGGTGGATCTGTTTTTTCACGTTTAATTCTTGGACATACAATTCAATGTTGCTAGTCACTCATTTCCATCCCACCCTAGACTGCATTCAGTTTATGCAGTAATTCAGCAGTAATAACTTATCTAATTTAGCAATAATAATGTGATCATTATAAAATTATTAGAATTACAAAGTCTGTCAGTATTTGATGTGATTTCATCATCAGTGATATTTTCAAGGTCATCACTCTACAAACAAACACTTCATAAAAAACAAACAATACTGAGCATATAAATGGAAATATGAAGTGTGTTAAACAGATTCTGTCACAGGATGTAATTTAGCATGAACTTTGTCAGAACTCTCATGAACAGTTATGTAAACTTACAGGCTACTTCTGATCCTGATCATTTCTACATAGTGTCAAAATACTTTCATGTAGCTGGTATAGCATTGCGGTATCAGTGCAAAGGTTGTGGGTTCAATCCCAGGGAACATAAACAAAAGTATACATTGAATTCACTTAAAGTCGCTTTGGATAAAACCGTCTGCCAAATGAATAAATGTAAATGTACTTCAAATGGTTTGAAACTTTAAGTGAAATAAATTGCAGTCAGAATTTTGTCGCTGGCTTTTTCGGAAGACAGTTTCTTTTAAGGAAGTCTCAGTGGGATGAATTGGAATGGCAGTGTATTACTTTGTACAGATATCATATGAATCTTCTCAGCTTAGTCAGACAGCAAAACTGGCACATATTTAGTTGTCTGTAAACTGAACATAAAAATAACTTAATTTTAAAAGCATCTGTAGATCAGATTAGAATTAAAACTGTATTTTCCATCATTCAACACAAGGCACAATGTGCATTATTGTTTATCACCTCTTTATCACCGGTCTTATTTTTTCATTTATTCTTAACCTTTGGTAAACTAACCGATAATGAACTTTTGTTTTATAGTGAATTGTGTTAATGTCACAACATAATATTATTAATTTAAAATTCTTGATCCCATAGCATCTTTCTATTCCTCATGTCACCAGGAGCGCTAGCGGGCGTGATAGACATCGCCGCTGACTGGATGAACGACTTGAAGGAAGGCGTGTGTCTCAGTGCCATGTGGTTTAACCATGAGCAGTGCTGCTGGGGCTCCAATGAGACCACCTTCGCCGAGAGAGACAAGTGCCCCCAGTGGAAGACATGGGCTGAACTCATCCTGGGTCAGGCCGAGGTCAGAACAGAATCAAACTGACTTTGGATCAGTAAAAATAAAGGTATAAGGTAGTTCTAGCCAAGGTATATTTGCTGATGTCTGTGTCCTCCAGGGTCCTGGTTCGTATATAATGAACTACTTCATGTTTACGTTCTGGGCGCTATCCTTTGCCTTCCTGGCCGTGTCTCTGGTGAAAGTGTTTGCTCCTTATGCATGCGGGTCTGGAATACCTGAGGTATAATAGAAAAGATTAATAAATCAATTTTAATAATCAAAATAAATAATTTTAATAAATCAACACATTTCAGTGACTCTTCATGTCTTTTTAATTAATTAGTTAATGTATTAATTTTTGATTGTCTAATTATATCATATTCTTTTTTTGTCACTGACTGACAGATTAAAACCATCCTGAGTGGATTCATTATTCGAGGCTATCTGGGGAAATGGACTCTAATGATAAAGACCATCACTCTGGTACTGGCTGTGGCGTCAGGCCTTAGTCTCGGGAAAGAGGGTCCGCTGGTCCATGTGGCCTGTTGCTGTGGTAACATCTTTTCCTACCTCTTCCCCAAATACAGCAAAAATGAGGCCAAGAAACGAGAGGTAAAACTTCAGCAGCAGAACTGGTGGGGTTGGGTGACAGGTTCTGTATTGACTGTAATCTCAGGACATAAATATTTAAACCTGAGACACAAAGAGAATCTTCTGTCGATTGTAACTTGTGCTTCATTGATTTCTCCTGTTGCAGGTTTTGTCTGCGGCGTCTGCAGCAGGCGTGTCTGTTGCTTTTGGAGCTCCTATAGGTGGAGTGCTTTTCAGTCTAGAAGAGGTGAGTTTCCTTCACAAACCGAACATCAGGATAATTCTGTGAAGAATATCAAGTATTTCAATTTTGCAGTTAATTTCCAGTATTGATATTTTAGCATCAACTTGGTAGCAAAATTGCATTTAAATCGTAGCCCTCTCTACCAAAACTAGTTCCAAAGAAAGAAACCAACAGCCATGTTGGGAAGTTTTTTGTGGGTCTGCTGTGCATGTTATTATTTCAGTTGTGTTTGCCATTAACCATTGTTATTCTTGCTCAGAGTTAGATTTGGGAATTTAAACTATTACACTGGTTCAATTAAATAATGTTAAGACGATCTGACACTTGTCTAAGTGACCAGATATTAATTTTCCTCCAAATAATAAAAGCTCCAGCTACAAACAGCAGCCATGAGCAAAGCCACACCATTTAAGCAGATGCTGTGATCTGTTTCCCTCAGGTCAGTTACTACTTCCCTCTGAAGACTCTGTGGCGTTCGTTCTTTGCTGCCCTGGTGGCGGCATTTGTTCTGCGCTCCATAAACCCGTTCGGGAACAGTCGGCTAGTGCTGTTCTATGTTGAGTACCACACGCCCTGGTACCTGTTTGAGCTTTTCCCCTTCATCCTGCTGGGGGTTTTTGGTGGCCTTTGGGGGGCCTTTTTCATTCGGGCCAACATCGCTTGGTGTCGGCGCCGCAAATCCACACGCTTCGGTAAAAAATGATGCATATTACAATTATTCTAATATAATGTTCATTTTTTTTAATAACAATAATAGCATGAATCACACAATGAAAACATCCTACCATTATTCCAGGAAAGTATCCGGTGTTAGAGGTCATCACCGTGGCAGCCATAACGGCAATCATTGCTTTCCCAAACCCGTACACACGGCAGAATACCAGTGAACTGATCAAAGAGCTGTTCACTGACTGCGGACCGCTGGAGTCATCGCAGCTCTGCCAGTACAGAAGTCAGATGAATGGTAGTCAGGCATACCCAGAAGGCTCGGAGGCAGCCACTACCCCAGGCGTTTACTCTGCCATGTGGCAGCTCAGCCTGGCACTCATCTTCAAAATCATCATGACCATCTTCACCTTCGGCCTGAAGGTGAGCTTCCAGCATTCATTCTTTTCAGAGGAACTAGGCTGCTTGAAAAAAGTACAGTAAATAATCAAGATATGATTTTCATGCTAATTTTTACTAAACTAACACAACCAAGGACCTTCTCAAACAAGCTGATCCATGGAAATTGATGTTTTCTCTGAAATGTTTCTAGTAAATGCTTACGTTTTGAATATTGGTTTTCTTGTGTGGCTGGATTCTTAGGTGCCGTCAGGTCTGTTCATCCCCAGTATGGCTATAGGTGCGATCGCTGGCCGAATTGTTGGAATCGCAGTAGAGCAGCTGGCCTATTATCACCATGACTGGTTTCTCTTCAGAGAGTGGTGTGAGGTGGGTGCAGACTGCATCACGCCTGGACTCTACGCCATGGTGGGGGCTGCAGCCTGCCTCGGTACGTCTGCATCATTATGCTTCATTGTGTTGTGTGTCTGTTGTGTGTCAATTCATTCATTTGTAATGCGTTGACTGCTGTAGGTGGTGTGACTCGTATGACCGTGTCTCTGGTGGTCATCGTGTTTGAACTGA
Source organism: Yasuhikotakia modesta (assembly GCA_036877545.1). Lineage (NCBI taxonomy): Eukaryota > Metazoa > Chordata > Actinopteri > Cypriniformes > Botiidae > Yasuhikotakia > Yasuhikotakia modesta. The sequence continues at coordinate 8,325 of JBAJNP010012002.1, read as the reverse complement.
CTGGTGGACTGGAATACATTGTTCCTTTAATGGCGGCCGTGATGACCAGTAAATGGGTGGGTGACGCGTTCGGAAGGGAGGGAATATATGAAGCCCATATCCGTCTGAATGGATACCCTTTCCTGGACGCTAAAGAAGAGTTCACACACACAACGTTAGCACGGGAGGTGATGCGTCCGCGACGCAGTGACCCGCCGCTGGCCGTTCTCACGCAGGATGACATGACGCTCGGCGAGCTGCAAACCATAATCTCAGAGACGAGTTACAACGGCTTCCCGGTCATCGTCTCCAAAGAGTCACAGAGACTGGTGGGCTTTGCTCTGCGTAGGGACATAACAATCGCTATAGGTAATAATACAAACACCATGGTCTGATTTATTTTTCTCTTTCATTTTGGCAACAAATGTTACTTTTTATCTGTAACAAATTACTTTTTTTATTTATTTCAGTCTGATTATCTAAATCTGAAATTAATTACATTAATTTTAAGAGAGGGGTACTTATTTGTTGAAAAGCTGAATTGACTCTCTAAAAAAACCCTCTAAATATGTTTCTAAAAAGCGTATACAGTACTCTTTGGTGCTGTATATGTGCACAAAACATTACTTCTGTCCAACATTACGAAAATGATTAATGCAAATAGGCATGTTCAGTAACTCAAATGTGGTTCTTCATTCTGGTTTTAGAGAACGCCCGTCGTAAACAGGAGGGGATTGTAATGAACTCGAGGGTCTATTTTACCCAGCATGCCCCAACACTTCCTGCGGACAGCCCGCGACCTCTGAAACTACGCAGCATCCTGGACATGAGTCCCTTCACTGTCACTGACCACACGCCCATGGAGATTGTGGTGGACATTTTCCGCAAGCTCGGCCTGCGCCAGTGCCTTGTGACACATAATGGGTGAGTGTCCACTTAGTCTTTGGGGTGAGAAATGCATGATGGGAGAGGAATTCTCCTGCACTCCTCGGTGTTCTGTGTGAACTGCATTTCAACTAACACATCCCATCAGTAGACTACTGATGGGACTTAGTTTGTGGCGTCACGCATCTGGGAATTCACACACTGAACCTCATGCCTCTCAGCTGCTTGTCTTCTGCTTAACCACGATTAAACACATTTGTTGGTGGTGATATGATCTTATCTCAAAAAACTTCCATAGAGTATCAAAGCTTTAAGTATTAAACAAGGCACCAGACAAAAAATACAGGTTGAAGGGTTAGGTCACCCATAAATGAAAATTTGGTAATATACAGCACCTTTGTGCCTTTTAGATCCCCTTTGTTTTGCTTTAATAATTTTCCATGGCATTATTATATATAGTTTATTATATATAATAATGTTTATAATGAATAAATTTTACTATTAGGTTAGCCACAAGCCTGTCTACAGTATCTCAGGACTGAAGTTTAATTGGTCACATGAGCAACTGTAAACTGTGAACAACTCGGTGGGCTGTGATGTAGGTAAACACAACTATGATGTACTCCAGCATTCACACAACCAGAAAAAGGAAACTCTTGAAGTCACTTGAACTTTTCTTTCACAATAGGAGATGTTGTGCGCTATTTTCCCCCCAGTCGTGAACATTTGCCTTAAAGTTTGTCCATATGACTCCTGCTCCAGTGTTCTGAGTGCCTCTGAGCTACAAACACACACAAACGACTCCTGTTATCTTACAGTTCATGTCATCCGCAGAGGAAAAACTGAATATCTGACCGTTCAAAAACGGTTGTAGTTTTTGTTCCAGAATGGTAACGTAAAAAATTATTTTTGTTTTAATTCTGTATTGATTTTTATGTTCTACACACGCGGGTTGTGGTTTATATACAACTGGTTTCTGTTCTGTTTATTGATTACAATGCTGAGCACCTGATTAGTTTGAAAATCTTACATTTCTGTTCATATTGCTTCTGTTGTCGTTACTCTTGTGTTATTTTTAATTTCTGGTTTGTACTTCAGTTGTGGGTGTAATTTTTGTTGCTAAGTGATGGTCGTCACGGTGTGTGTTGCAGGATTGTATTGGGCATCATCACAAAGAAGAATATTTTAGAACATCTGGAAGAGCTCAAGCAGCACGTGGAGCCCTTGGTGATTAGCCCCCCTCTGCCTGTTAGACCCCCACCTCTTAGGAGGGACGCATGAAACTTGAGTGAAAAAAACATTTCTGATGGGTTCCACTAAAATACAAATAAATTAAGCTAGTTCTAACAATTGTATAGTGTTACATTTAACTTGATTTGACAAATTTATTCTCATCTTTTATTCACTTTAACCGATGTCTGTAGGAGAATTGTGGGGCGAAACAAATCCACTTAAAGTTGTGGAACTGTCCTACATGCAGAGTACAAAACCCAAATGCAATAGAAACTGGTTTATAGATAAAACCTTACAGACCAGTTAGTAACACTTTAGGAATCACATTGTAACACGTCAAGTCACATTAAAAAAATGGATCATTTGGACCCTGCTGATGTCACATCAGTCTGCCAATGTCAACATGAAACTGGTATTCTCAACCCTTTATAATGTGACCTGAGCAAAACAAGATATTCATTCATCAAGATACACAAAAATAAATGTGCAGAACAGGACTTTTTATCAATGGGGAAATTATGAAAAACAGATCCGAAACCTGGGGGGGGGTTGATGTTGACTGCAAAGAAATAATGCGTCATAATAGCAATAGCAAAGTAAAACTGTAACGCAATTGACTGAAATGAAAATGTAGGGACGAAATTTACAAACATTATCTGACATGTGAGATGTCATGGATTTTGGACTCTGCCTACAGGACATTAGAAATGCTCCATTCTTCTGCAGACATCATGTGTTTGTAAGATGTGCTTTCACTCAGATTGTTGCTCCTCTCCTCTGTCATCGCTGCAGAGTAGAGTAGTCTGTCACACAGCCGTGGTGTCTTTGATACACACTCTTATGTAGCCCTTCCCTTTCAGTTCTGCATTGTGCACGTGTACTCACAAAGCACATCTAATACACATGCCGTGATGTCCTTCATCTAATTTTTAATTGTTTGTTTTCTTTGTTTATTGCTAAATTCCTTGTCGGGGTGCCTGGTCTGCGTTCGTTGGGCTACAGATTGATGACTTCTGACCCCTCGCGCAGCTCCGCCCATAAACGATTGGCGAGTAACTGTCATGTGTAGCGAGTATTTTCTCATTCACCAACATATTACCTCCTTATTCATTTCTGTAGTGGTAGTAAATGTGAACAGGATGCTGTGTGTTCACGTTGAGGTTTAGGATTCCAGCACTTGCTGTAGAACGTTGCTGTAGAACGTAGTCCTCACTTCGTCGTCTTAAATCCCACAATCTTTCCCTTTTAAGTTTCCTGATGTTTGGCCTTTTACTTCTTGTCTGCAAACATTTCACGAAGGTTTGACACTCATTTCACAAGTGTTTCATGCTTCTAGCTCTGTTTGGATGGACTCACACATATCCAGCTCTTGTCAAATTGTCTCACCTTCTCTATGTGATACAAATTGTCATCAAGCTTAAATTTCCCTTTCAAGACCAAATTCAAGAGCAAAGTTCATGTAAAAAAAAAATTGTGTAAAGCCTATGTTTCAGTAACACTCTGTCAGGTGAAAAGTGCAATTGGGTCCAGACAAAATACCCATTTACACAAAGCTAATGCACCAGTTATAAGTAACCTAAATTGTTTCAGATTTTATATACTGTTTACAACAGTAATGTAACGTTTTGTAACAAGTAACGCATGTAACAAGTTTAATTTAATGCTGCATTGCATAGTTACAAATGAAATCCTTATATTGAAAATAATAAACACAATAAAAAAAGCACAATAAAATAATTGTGAAGAAGGAATGGTGTGATATCCACATCTTAAATAATGTTGATGCTTGTTTGTAACGTTTTAAATACTTAACAAGTAACATTTCCTGACACCATTTGATAAATAATAGAACAAACAGAAGCTCTTGAATTTGTGTTTTAAAATAACTGTTTTCTTGTTGACTGAGGTCAGAGTGTGTGGATTAGATGGAGGCGCTCACACTCTTTCACGTCCTGCTCCTCACTGCGTAGGTGCAGCTGCCTCATAGACGCACTGTAGTGCAGTAATACGGCACAATCTTCCACACTCTCTGTCCTGTCCTAAACCAGAGACTGTCAGCTGTTGCCGGAACTGCAGTTTTGACTTGATGTTGTTAGAGAATAATAAAGCAACTCAGTTTGGAAATTTTTCTCTCTCAAAACAACAAATGTTTTGTTTTAATTTTAGTTATCTCTGCAAAACTGGGCAACAAAAATGACAGTTCTCATTGCAGAAGACAAAAAATTGTAGTAAACTAATTTTTTCACCCCTTTCCTCTTTGTAGGCGCCTCCTTGGAATTATTACAAAAAAAGATATCCTTCGTCATATGGCCCAGATGGCAAACCAAGACCCCGAGTCCATAATGTTCAACTAGCATCGTCCTTCTCTCGTTATAAAGAAGAGAGTGAAGAGGAGGTCCGTTTACTGGACAATCCATCCCTTTGACCCTAAACCACTACTGGTACCCTAAACCACCTCCATCAAAAAAACACTAGACCAGGTGGAAAGACACCATGGTCACATCTTCTGGATACATGCACAAGATACCAGAAGGAGATATTTGAGGCCTAGCCTGGCTGCTTGAGAAGCTTTGAGTTTTGAGAAGAGCTCCAGATGCCCTGTGTGGGTGAACTTTCTTCACATGCTAACATGCTAAAGCTAACTCTTAAAACACACGCATGCACGGACACTCACACCCAAGGTCAAGAAACCTTCACTTTCCCTCAGGCCCTCCTTATTTGACCTCTTAGCTTCTTGCCTGAGAAATTGTGTCCTTAAGAATTGAAAGTTAAAGATGAACCACTCAAATGCCAGGAGAAGGCAAGAACGCTGTGACCCCTCCCACCCTCACTGCCCCATCACTTATCATTGTTTACCTGTAGTGTGTATGTTGTGAGAGAGTGAGATGTTCGTGAATACATATCAACATTCCAGTCAGCATATGAATCTCTGTGATCAGAAGAAGTGGTCAGTGTCCCCAATGCTGTCTTAGAGAAGGTATGTATGTATGTATGAATGTTGCCTGTTAAAGTGATATTTATGAGTCTGTGAGGATCAAGTATTAAAAAGGCGCTGTGATCAAACATTCAAAAGTAGATGTCTTGCCTAGGGACAGGGCTTTGTGAGAGAACAGGATGAGTTGATAAATGATAAAAACAGTTACCTCCAGCTGTGACATTAGTGCCCATCTAAACTGGAATTATTAATAACAGTCTGAAAACCTTTGGCATTTTTTTTGTTACAGCAATTAAAAAAAGGACACTTCCATTTTAAAGTGCTGTCTTTGTTTTATTTCATTTACCAAGCAACTCCTTTCATTGTTTGCAGGCAAAAATGTGACATTTCTTAATTGGCAAACAGATGCAATGTTAATTCTGGTTCCAATGCAGATAGAAAAATATTTTATCTTTAAACACACAAATTCTTATTTCTGTCACACAAAAAGCTGTAGTGTCACGATGAAATTCATCCTGTCTGCAGACAAGGAACTGTTTTTCAGCATGACTTGACAAATGACGACAACTAGTAGCATAAAGTACAACTACAAATGTACACTGAAAAAAAATGTAATATATCATTGACATTACAGTAATGAGAATCAGATCCCATCCCAATTTGAGGAGACTACTGGAAGTTGTGGGGTAGTGTTTATTTGTCAAGAAAACCACATGTACATACAGGCTGCATATAAACTTTGTTTTTTGAAACTTGGAAATGTTAAGCTATTCAGACTAATATTATGATTGTTTTTGCAACGATACATGGCACATTTTTGTGCAAATTTGTGGTTGTAACCATTGTTAAACCCAACTGTATGTTAAATTGCACATCCTAACCTACCACATGCTTTGTACTTTCCCTTCCCTTCTACAATTTCACTAAGTTCTATATCAGCATGTTTTTTTTTTAACACAGCCGAAGTCTATTAACAGACCGGTGAAGTTCTGACTTTTTTCATGGTGACTGGCATTAGAACCTTGAACCCGCAGATTGGTAGTAAATACTCTGTTAACAGATCCGTGACGTTCTGTCTTTTTTTGTTTTCATGGTAATTGGCATTAGAATTGGTGGTAAAGAAGCAGGTGGGCAAGGCTCTGTGCTCTCATTAGCAGTCAATGTCGCTTTGTTACTCAATGAAGAAAACAATGATGTTATATGTTGATCTCATTTTTTTATTTATGCTAGTACTAGAGTTGTATAATATGGAGAATTTTATGTATGATTGGTGGTTTGATTGTACATTAAAAATATGTAAAGATTAAATTGTTTTAAATTAAGTGTAGATCTTGTGTTTGCTCTGTTTTAATTTTGTGTACCAAACCACATCCAAACTTCAATTTTCAATTTTCTGAAGGTATTGCTGAAGAGTTTCTTAGCGAACTTATGATAACTAGACAGTAAAGTCTGAGAATATAATGATTTGATTTACTTCAGGCCTGTCATTCTCTAACATGATGGTTGCAAGTTAACCATATTTATGTCATGTAGTATTTTGTAAACATTTTAACAATCTAGCATGATGCCAAAATATTGTACATGAAGCTTGCTATCAAGCTCCTGAAGAATGGAGGCATTGTTTGTGGAGTGCCCAACACCCATTTACTGTCTTAACACGTCAGAAGAATCTAGAATACTAAAGGTGCTAAGAGACTAAACCCACAGAAAGCCAGATGGGCATTATTCACCCGCTTCAGTTTCTCTGTCTTCTATCATGCCAGTATTAGAAATGTCTGATGCCTTTATCTCCATACCAGATGAAATAAAAGAGCCGAAACCCATTCTACCTTTCTGATTGGTCCTGTAAAGACTCTCAGTGAGTCTCTTTCTATTATGTCTCCCCCTGCTGCTCACTCACTGTGCTAGATGTGGCACCATCCAGCTCCTTATCACATGACCCATGAGCTCCTGCAGGATATTAATAATTACCATCATATCAGCATTTACCCATCCAGCCTCTGTGTCAAATATGTTAATAATGTCACCATTAACTGCATACATAACAAACTGGCAGCAGTTGAAATGGTAAATGTTGCCATAAACTACAGACTTCCACTCAGTAATCTCCTGTATTACTATAATATATATAATATAATATAATTACTATAATATATATATATATATATATATATTATAGTAATTATGTTATAGTAACACATACATACATACATATATATTTATATACTGTCATAGAATTATTTCTATTTTTTATCGTCATTATTTTTATAATTTAAATATGATTTCATATGACATGCAAGAATCACTTTGTTCACTTATCAAGTCGTTTTAATCATAGAAATAAATACCTAGACGCCTCATAGGCCGCTGGATCGTACGTCGACGTGGCCGCCATCTTGGTCCGGGTAAGGGTTCGAAAAAGCCAGGAAAAAGTTCTTTCTTTTTTAGAAAAGAATGATTTCGATTTTTTTTCGATTTTTTTTTCGATTTTTTTAGAAAAGAAAAATTTCTTTTGTAATTTGTTGTGTCTGTCTGACACAAACGGAGGATGCATCACATTGAACACACACCACAGAGTAGCAACTCCAACTTCATATTCTAATATTCATGCATTTAATAGATCTATTGTGCTGTTATATTATGGTACCACTCATTACACTTTATATTTTATTGTTATTGTCTATTCTGCAAATGATATTCTATTTGTTATTCATGGAGTACTATAATTATTATATTAATTTAGTAATTAATTACTAATGGTAATTAATACTATTATTACAATATCATACATACATATATGTATATATATATATATATATATATAGTATATGATATACTATACTATCAATACATTACAAATTTTTGTTCAGTATATTTTATTGAATGCATTATTCACAGTTATTTATATAGTTATACTACTGTACATATATTATTTACTATTACATCTTTATCCTGTTTAACTTTTGTTGTACCATATCACATATTTCCATAAAGAAATCATCGGTAAACTTATGGCTGTTCCGTCTTGGTTACGTACCTGTAAATAATAGCAGCATTTTAGTGCTATAGAAATTGAACTTTCCAGTGTGATTTGTATTTGTCAGTCTCTTCCATTTTCTCAATTTGGTAAATTATTACATAAGATGCACATTTCAGTTTTTTCCAATGTTTGTTTTTTCCAAAGGGAACAAGCCAACAAGGTATGTTCTGACCCAAACATCTATAATAATTATTACATTTTCATTGTTATAAGAATGAAAATATAGATAAAGCTCGTTACCTTATCCGTTGTC
>JBAJNP010012001.1:0-13970 GCA_036877545.1 Yasuhikotakia modesta | reverse complement strand
TTTGTAACCGATATGTTTAGTGTCACTGATGATTTCATCTGAAACATTTGGAGAAAATAACCTCTCTAAAGTATTTTTCCTTGTTGCCATAGCAGCAGATAGACATGCTCACTGTTTTCTGCACACAAGCAGAGACAGCAGTCTGTTGTCTGCTACAGCTCCTGACAGCTCTTATGTGTGCACTGACTGTCACGCACACATTTATGATTACATATGTTACATATCTCTTCAATGCAAGGAGGGTCACGTCAGCCACAGTTCAGTCTCAGATTTGATCAGTGTTTATACTAATGCTGTGAAACACATAATCTGTGGAAATGCTCTAATATTTATTTAAATATGTTAGTACTGTGGTACAGAGTCATATAACACAATAATGGCATAACCACGTCGACTACACTTTTTTTTCATTGAATACAAAAGCTTCATACAACAAAATGTAACACTGTAACACATAAACAGCAGCCGGTATGGGCGGTTAAACAAAATCAGTCAAAAAGAAAAAAAAATAAAGAAAACATGAACAAAAGGAAAAATAAATAGGTAAATTAAGGCTTCTAAGTAAATTAAATTCACTTCTAAAATTAAGCAGTAAAATCACAATAGATTATATAAAACAAATAAATCAAATCGGTTAACTGCTGTTGGATGTTTCATAATAGAGAGGGCATCTGAAAAATATTTGAAATCACTTCTAAATACAGTAAAAAGTGGAGGGGATTTAAGATACCTACATTTATGAATAAAGTGTTTTGCCAGTAAAATAATAGTGTTAATCACATTAGATAAAACAGAATATTCTTTAGTTAAACCATAGATTGCATTCTGTAAAGTCAAGGTGAAGCCATCATCCATCACCCCCTTCTCCACCAACCAGTCCTGCAACACCTTCCAGAAAGACTGATACACATTGCACAGAAATTATGTTCAGTATCTTCAAGGCTTGTTTTCAAAGTTTTTTGTGTACAAAGTTAATAGGACTTAAAACTTTAAATTGCAATTCTTTTGCCTTTGAGAGAATTGGTGTTTAAAGATAAGCTGTTCTGAAATATTTAACAATGTCTTAATCAAATGTATGGTCTAATTTGTTTCTTAATATTTGAAAAGGATAACATAACTGAATGATATGTTGTCAGAGTTTATTGTCAATCTCAACATTCCCTACATGTAATCAGGGAAGGACTGCAGTAACTGTAGAGTAAGACAGGGAACTTTTCGTTATCATTTTTAAACCTGCGGGTATTGCATTAATGACAGTGAAGAATTGCTTTGGATGACAGGCAAATCCAAGTTTGAGAGTAAAAGAGTTGTAGTTTAACATATTACCAGACTCATCCATTAAGTCCAGCACTGACCAAATATTTCTATACCGCGTCGACTAAAGCTCAAACGTAAAGGCAGCTAACTTCGTGCAGCTGGAGCGCCGGAAGCGTGTGTGGCTTAAAACAGAGGGGCGGGGCTAAAACAATGTGGAACAGAAGTGACGACACTAAACGATGAACTAGTTACAGAAGTGGAAGCGATCAATATATTTACAGGAATAAACCTGATACAAAACGTCGCTTTTATATTATATATTATAACTGACTTCATGGATCATTTAAGTGCATTTGCTTGTTGATATTTTAACCTCTCGGAGGTTTAGAGATGGCGCGAGTCTGTGTTAACAAACTGCGTGTTTTGTGCCTGTGCGCGTGTGTTTCTGTGTTTGTGATCGTGGCAGTTCAGGTAAAATCGTAGAAATTGTGGAAATAAACTTTTAATGAACGGATTTTCGATCTTTCATGTTGTGTCTTAAACTCGTGGATGCTCTCTATCTAGACAGCATGTTTGAGCTCCATAGACGCGGATGACCGACTTTTTAATAAATCATAATGGCCGTAAAATGCTGCTGTATGTTTACGCAGTACACTTGTTTTGAAACACAGTACTCGAGATACAGTGTTAAAATATAACAGATGTGTATTACTGTAAGAGGAAGTTTGGGATTGTAACAAATTTTGTTTCTTAGACATATCTCTATGTCTAAACTATGTAAATTGGTGGTACTGGAGTAGTGTTACAACAACCATCATTTTTGTCTTTTACACTATATAAATTTAATTTAATCTCATGATAAATTTGAGCATGTTTAATAGTGATTTCATTGTTAAACCAATGATGCACCCCAGTCTTCCATACGTGCTCCTGTTCTTGTTTACAGATGTCACTGTGTCATCTGGCATCAACTTACTCTCATACACTTAATACAATGAATCTAACGTGTGGATTAATCTAACATGAGGATGTCCCTTTTCTCTACCTCAGCATTTCTCTTTACTAAAATCTCACATTTTCCTTTCTTGTATCTGCTCTGAAAAATAAAATTCACAATTTAGAGTCTTTGGATAATCCTCAAAAATCCAGACCATTCCTTGCTAATTGCAGTTTCTGAATCAGTGCTAAACGAATCTTCTCACACATTAATACTCTACACTCTGCATTCTACACTGTGCAGATGTTATACAGTGTTGAGCAGGTTTGTATGTTTGTTCTCCTCTCTAAGTTCTTGTTTATGTCATCTCCAGGTTTCTGTGTGTGTGCAGGTTCTTGTGCAGTACGGACCGCTTGAGCAGACGGTACGGGTAACACACAGACAGTCAGAGGTCCAGGACCCTGTCATTGTGTGGTGGTCTCCTCTGACTGGAGAACAGGACCGGCGTGGACAGTGTGGTCATAATAGATGCTTCTTCACCATGAACAAGTCATACTATTCCCATCCACTCACACACGCTTTTCTCTTTTACGGTGAGTGACTGTCACTCACTCATGCTGAAGTCCGTTTGGTTGATCACAGGTGAACAAAACTATCTTAAAGACAAAAGTTAACTTGAAACAGAATTAAGCCATCTTAGCAGCAGGTGTGAACAGGGCCACAGTACCCAAACTGAATCTGTACTGCTTTCAACACTGCAGTTAATGCATGTCATTCTCATGTATGTTAAATCTAACATTCAGTCATAATGAAACAGTTCATGCACTCAGTGCTTTGGTGTTACCATAAAAACCCTTAACAGCTCTTGTACAGTTTCTAGCAGTTTTTAGAGCAGATATTTATCAATTGTGAAACTCATAGTTGAACCTTTAAAAAGGAGTAATTGCTTTTACAAACCAACATATATAAAGTGCAGTTTATAAATGTTATATTTTCTATTATTTCACATTTGATTCAGGTACAGATTTCAGCATTGACAGTCTTCCTGTGCCGAGAAGCGAGCACCACCAGTGGGCACTGTTTCATGAGGAATCACCTAAGAATAACTACAAGCTCCTCCACAAGCCTCTTATCACCCTGTTCAACCACACGGCAACCTTCAGTCGTTACTCCCACTTGCCCCTCACCACGCAACACCTGGAGGGCATCAGTGCGCTCACCACTCACCGATACCTGCTTTCCCTGTCCCGCAAAAACCACCTGAGACAAACTCTGGCACCTGTAGTGTACGTTCAGTCAGACTGCCACCCGCCGTCCGACAGAGATGTTTACGTTCAGCAGCTGATGAAGCACATCCAGGTGGACTCCTATGGAGGGTGTCTTCACAATAAAGACCTGCCTGCTCACCTCAGAGACTCCACTGCCATGGATGAGCAAGACTTCTATCAGATAATCTCCCAGTATAAATTCATGCTGGCCTTTGAGAATGCCATCTGTGAAGACTACATCACTGAGAAACTCTGGAGGCCTCTTAAGCTTGGGGTTGTACCGGTGTACTATGGAGCCCCCAACATTCACATGTGGTTGCCAGACAACAGGAGCGCAGTTGTGGTGAACCCCAATGAAGCACCAGAGAAAGTGGCTCAGTATTTGAAGAGGCTGGACAGGAACGACTGGGAATATTCACAATACCTGCAGTGGAAACGCAGACGGGAGATTTCTAATGTGAAGCTGGTGACGCACCTGAGGGAGCGCCAATGGGGTGTCCAGGATCTCACCCAGAAGAACTTCATTGATGTGTTTGAGTGCATGATCTGCAACCGAGTCTGGGAGAACATCTTCAGACAGAAAGAGGTAAAGACCTTAACAGGCTCTTTAAATGAAATAGCGCATTTCTCTTATGCTGTGAGTGAAGATCAGAAAGGCTATGTGGTGTCAAGTGATGCAGAGGCTATAACAATAAGACTGATTCTACCTAGGACTGTAAGCCAGAATAACAAAACAAAATGTGCTCTTTTTATTTGGTTTATGACAGAAACTGCCATCTAAAATCTGGCAAGCTGGAGAGACCCATCTGAAGTGCCCGTCTCCAAAACTGTTTGGATTTGCTGTAAGTCCCACCAACAGCTTGAATCTACGGAACATCTGGGGAGCCAGTTATGAACAGTCCACAAAAGAAGCCAGAGCTCTAAGACTGCTGCTTCAGAAAAACAAAAACTTTACTGTCACACAGTTCTGGAGAGAGGTGTTCGTCTGATGGGGGAGGTCATTGTGTCTGTGTGTTTATACACGTTCTGCTCCTGACTGTCAACATTGACCCAAGGCATGAAATCTTATCAAGTAAGAAATAAGAAACACGTCCAGTTAACTTTGCTCTGGGATCAATCACAGTTTCAGTTCTGTAAGATTAGTCCTGTAGATTCACCACTGGATGGAAACACTGATTCACGTATTTCACGAGTAATAGTGATCTGAATAAGTGTATGGAAAATCCACAACAAATTAGGTTGTTTTTTTCTAATATATTCATGGTTCCCAGTTACTGTGTGACAGATTGTGTCAATCTAAAACTTGTAGAATATAAATGTTACTTGAAACATATTGAGTCTGAGCAATGATGAATTAAAATGTTTCACTTGCCAATATTTACCACAAATTTATGAAACACTTGACAGAGAGGTTAGCTTTAATGTGTTTTAATGGTGAATTAATTTGATAACAGTTTAAAGAGAGTCCTAATATCTGACGTGAAAGTGTTATTTTGTGACGGTATGAATTAATGTTCTCTGATAAAGATGGAAAGCAGTTTGGTTGTACAGCAGTGGAACCAGCGTCTGTTGTGGCGGTTCCTCTCCAGAATCAATGCGAGCGCATGTTTCTCCAGAGCTCAACACCAGAACACACGATCTTCTGCAGCTTTATGGTGTTTGTGTTCATTACACGCGTCATGAGTTCAGTTTAAGACTAAACCTTAGGTGATGGTAGATATCCAACTTACAGGCACAGAGAAAGAAAACTATGTGTTACAGTATGTGTTTCAATGCTCCGATCCAGCACTGGAGTATTGAATAATAGCAATATTGTATCTCTGTATGACTATGCGTGTCGTCTTGTGATTTATCTCTTTGTTTTCCTCACTTTGTAAGTCGCTTTGAACAAAAGCGTCTGCTAAATGCTTAAAGGTAAATGTGAGTTTATCAGAGTAACTGTTTCATAAGCACTGATCTCTGTGAAGAATGAGAATCGTGGACATATAAGATTAGTATTAGTATTAATTAGCCCAATATCTAGATGACCAATGGTGATATAATTGAAATCACAATATGGTATTATTATATTCACTCAAAATATCATAAAGCAGTACAACGCCAAAAAGCAATATTTTGCACTACTAAAATATCTGCAGTGAAATATAACAACAGCAGTGAAACAATCTTCCAGTATTATTTAAAGACCCGTTCACCACAACGCGTAAACCTGCCCCCCACAGTGGACATACCCACCCAATTATACACGTTAAAAATTGTTATCGAAGGCATTACATTGTTTTCATGTGGTGGGTTGCGTGTTCATATATTATATGAAGCGTTAAAGGAATTATTGTAATTTCTCGCCCAGGTCGCTTTACACCCGAAAGACCTTCCCTCTAAAAACAACAAAGTATTTTCTTATAAACTTTTGTTAAATGTTTGACCTACCGTCAACTCCCTAACAACGTTCAGAAATCAGAACATTTCTGAAACCATTCTTTGCCCACATGAGACAAATATAAAAGCATTTGTCATATAAGAGCGCGGGTCGCAGGTTTAGTTGCTAAGTCTGTTATAAACGCGTGTAACAACAAACACACAGACACGCTCGCACGCACATTTATAACACACTTAAGGTCTGACGGAATAAAATTCATGAAGGAATAAAGACACCAGACTGTGCTATAGCTGGTTGTCAATAACGTTTATAGACACAAGACACAATATTCCTGCGGCTGTCTGTGTGTCTGTCTGTCTGTCTCCCAGTATATCAAACAGAGGAAAAATTATTCGCTGCTCTTGACTCTTCTGATCTTTTGTAGCTTTAATAAGAATTTAACCAATTAAACACTTACAAGAGCACACGGTTGTTTATAAGATCAGAAAATTTATCATAAAGCTAGTTACTTAATTTTACTGTCAGAACACCAGATTCATCCATTTCACTTTAAAATATACATCTTAAAACATTTTGTGGGAGCATGAAAAGGTTCACCCTCCTATAGTCTCACAAAAAACTCTCTGAAGCCATTCTTTATAAGATTGCTGTAAGATACTAAAATATCTGTATGTATACCATAATGTCATAAAACTGCTTTGGTGGGTTACAAATATGGCCCCCATTTATTGTGTTAGTGAGCACTCTCACTGTTTTCAGATACACCCTCAGACATTTGGTTCTGTAACGGCCTGATTCTTCTATGTGGAAAAGTGTTAGTGTGACATGAATACATGAGGCTTTCCGCACATGTGGTAGATTTGAAGGAATCAAAACAACTATTATATTATCATAACTATTATTATTGCCAAAATAGCAAATCCTTTGGAAATTGTTTGGTGCTCTTTTATACATTAAAGACATTTTAATATGGTGTTTACAAGGCAAAGATCTGACCAGATTCAGCTGCATGATTTCATTTCAAGATTGTTTGTGATTTACAGATTTTATGTCTGTATGTAACGTAAACTCAGGAGACGTAGGATCCATATGCAGCGTATATTAAAACAGAGTGAACAAACAGGTGGAGGTCAAACACCAGTAAACAGAGCAATGCAGGGAATCCAAAAACAAAACAATGACAGGCAAAAAGGTAGCAGGCAGGCAGCAATCAAAAACGTAATCTAGGTACACTAAGCAGGGGTCAAAAGGCAGGGAGCAAACAGGGGCAGTCCAAGGTAATTCACAGAGAAGCAGTCCACAAATAAATGCTCGGAAATGTTCATCAGATGAGGCAAAACAAGACTTCGCAATGAGCATGAAAAGTTGCATGGGTTTTATAGAGGTGGTGATCACCAAAATGGCCGTCACCTGCGAGGGGCGAGGGGCGTGGTCCAGGTACGGGGCTAGTGGAAAATGGAGTTCTTTAATAAAGTTCTTTAATCCTCCGGGCCGTAACCCTCCCAGTCAACCAGATAATAGATTCGGCCACCCCGACGTCTGGAGTTGAGAATGGAGTTGACTCTGTAGGCCTCCTCACCGTCCACAATGATGGGGGGAGGAACCTGCTCTCCAGCCTCCTCTAGGATCTCCGCTTTTTTTCCCCAGTCCAGAGAAAAAGGGGTGGTTGGAACCCCAGGATACACTGGAAAGGAGTTAGGTTAGTGGCAGGTTTGCGGATAGAGTTCTGAGCGTACTCAGCCCACAGAATGTAACAACTTCACTCAGACTGGTTTCTGTGACAGTAGGTACGCAAAAATCTGGTGAGTTCTTTCAACTTGCCCATTGGACTGGGGATGGTACCCTGAAGTGAGGCTTACTTTGATCTGTAGCAACCTAAAGAAAGCATTCCACACTTGAGAGGTGAACTGGGGACCCTGATCTGACACAATGTCCTCAGACAGACCATAAAATCGAAATACTTGATTGCATAGACATTCTGCAGTTTCAAAGGCTGTGGGAAGCTTGGGGAGAGGAGTGAGATGACAGGCTTTAGAAAAATGATCAATTATTGTGAGGATTGTGGTGTTACCTTGGGGGTTAGGTAGATCCATTACGAAATCAATAGCTATGTGTGACCAGGGTCTTTGTGGAATTGGCAATAGTTGTAGTAAACCAGCTGGAGCTTGACGTGGGGTCTTAGCCATGTTGCATTCTACACAGTTTCTGATGTAGGTGATGACATCTGCCTGCAAATGCCACCAAAACTTGTTAGTATTGAATCGTACGGTTGCTGCCATGCCAGGGTGACCCGAACTGGGGAGAGAATGGACCTGGTTGATAACTCTCTCTTAAAGCCTGGGAAACGTACGTTTAATTGGAGGACACTCTGTATCTCAGTCATGATGTCCCATTGAATGGGTGCAACAATGATCTTATCTAGGAGTATGGTTTCTTGTGTGGAGATGATTCTCTTGGGTTCATGTAGTCTTGACAGGGTGTCTGGTTTCGGATCTCTGGGCTTGGGATGGGGGTCCCCAGATTTTTCAAAGGTGGGTGTACGTGTGTATTAGATTGTCCAAACGAATGGAAATTTCGATAATTTGATTAAGAGTTCTACCTTCATCACGACAGGAGAGTTCAGCATGCAGTTGGGGTTTTAACCCTCTACGATAGGCTTGTCGTCGTGCCTCTTCATTCCAGCCAGATTGTGCTGCCAGAGTGCGAAAAGCTAGAGCATACTCCGCAGCCGAGTCCTTTCCTTGTTTGAGTTCAAACAACCGCTCTCCAGCCTCATGCCCATCAACTGAGTGCTGAAAGACATCACAAAACTGTTCCAAAGACATTAAATGTGGGAAAAGTGGGTCGATCATGACTCCACACAGCTGTGGCCCAGTCTAAAGCTTTAACAGTCAGTAATGAGCAAACAAAAGAGATACGACTGTTATCAGTGGGGTAAAGGTATGGTTATTGCTCAATGAACAAGGAGCATTGTAATAAAAAAACCTTAGCATTTACCAGGTGTACCGTCGTACTTGTTAGGTATTTGTTGCCAGACGAGGTCCAGCCGAGTATGCAGCAGCTGCCATAGGGAGTGCAGGCGGAGAGCTGGAAGAGGAGCTGGGGTTAGCAGAGAGTTGTTGGGCTTGCAACGATTTGGCCAGCTCCTCCATCAAGGTAGTGAGCCAACTTAGTTGTTGCTGGTGTGCAGCTAGCATGGATGCTTGAGTCGTTAACTCAGAGCTTAGCTGGAACATGACTGCTGGATCGCTAGGTGGCAAAGTCTTTTGTAATGTAAACTCAGGAGACGTAGGATCCATATGGAACGATCTTCCTGCCTGTATACGAAATGCAGAATCCCTGGCAATCTTCAAAAGACAGCTGAAAAACATCTCTTTTGTACTTCACCTCATCTTAAGTATAAAAAACATATCCCTCTTTTCCTGTTCTTCTTTATTTCATTTAATCCCTTTCTACTGTGGCTAATAATACTCTGAGCTGTCTCCAAACTTTGAGCACTTCCTGTGTCTATTGCCTCGTTATGTTGACTCGCTGATTCAATTGCAGGAAAGGAAACTTCTGTAACTCACAATTTCTAATATAATTAACAAAATAAGTCAGACTCAGATCAGCTCACTTCATGTGTACAATCAGCTTCATGAGAATTTTCAAGGTGAACATTTATTGTTTTGAATAATGGAATGACGAAGAACAATATAGCAAAAGGTCAAAAGTAATAAGTGGTGGAAAAACACTAAAATATCATATAATTGCTATTAAAATATAGATGTAAGATCAAGGCCCAGATCAGATAATAAATAAATAAATAACAAATAAATAAAGAAAATAAATAATATTTTGAATGGAAGAGACACATTTTAAGCTTCAGGTTAGTGTTATTGTAAACCATCTTCTAAGCAAGTGTCCAGACAGACGAACTGTTAAAGTTAATTACCACTGAAAGCCTTTCTACTGCAGATCTCTTACTGGCTGTACAGCACGACACACATGTGAACATGACAACAGCAACACTTTCAATATAATGTAACTATATTGTTATATTGTCTACGTGAACATGACGGGACATGAGTTAGTTAATAACGAGAAAGCTGTTTAAATCAATCAGCAATGAATTGGTGCTTTGAGTCAGAGTTTATAATGAATGTGTGATGTATATGAACACACTCAAACGTAACAAAACTCATCAAAACTCTGACGTCTTACTAATTAAACAAACCAATAACGCTTGACAACCAGGATATAAAACAACCTGATTGTTTGTTTAATAGGTGATTGTTTGTTTAGAATCTGGTAAATATTTTGTAGCACTTTTGTTGCTAATTTCAAAATTTTTTTTTTCTTACAGTGGAAAACTGCAGCCACAGGAAGCAATGAATGATGATGATGTTTACCACAGTGATCATGACGGTTATAATGTCTTAAGGGTGTTCAGGGTCCTACTTGGAGTGCTGGTGTTGGACGCTTCTTTTTGTGGTAATTCTAAAAGCCTGGTGGCATAACACAGATTTTCCCAAACAGAACTGAAAAGGCACCACCAATAAATCTTTCTTTGCAAAGAAATACTGTGATCTTAGCTACATGTGAATGGCACTTTTAATAATAGCGATAACATGACAGTTTGTTATACCTTGAGTTTATAAAAGTCTTTGTTTGCACTAAAATAATTTTCCTCAAATACCTAATTACAGAAAATAAAGGTTTTGTGATGATTGGTTTGTTTACACAGCTATAGGACCTTGGTTGACCATGATGTTAGTAAGTCTGCTGGCCAGATTCTCCTGCGGTGGGAAGTTCAGGTCAGTTCTGTTGCCCTCTGGCCCATTTAGTGCAACAGATCCGCCTGCAGTGGCCAGCGGATTCAGTAGACCCAAAAATGGCGTGTCCTCCCCTGCTTGCTCATCCTCCTTCTCACTGCTGCTGTCTGAGTTACTGCTGGGCTCTGGCAGCGCTCCTGTCTGGAGTTCTTGTACTCTGCTGGGTGGGGTTGTGCTGGGGGAAAGACGGCTGTGAGAATCCACTCTCTTTGTCCTCCACGATGTGTAGAGGCTCTTGGCTGTAGTGGTAGCGGGCAGAGTTATGGAGGCTGTGGCTGGACTTTTGGACCTGGTTTGAAGAGGATTCATCACGCAGAATGGGAGGTGTCTGGACAAGCAGGGGGCGGTCTTCTCTCGAGGGACTCGTAGCAATGGAGGGGATGGAAGTTGCCAGGCTGGAGAAGGGGGCCGACATATCAGAGGGGGGTGAGGAGGGCGTGACTGGTGAGAGAAGTCCCACGGGCAGGCGGGTGGGTGTGGTTATGGCTGAGATGTACCTATAAATACACACAGTGGCATTATATGCCAGCGATCAGAGCTTGTAGGCACGTCTGCTCATTCTTTATTATCTTTAGGATTTATGAAGATTTTTTCCTTATATGGGAATATAGGGAACATAATTTCCTTATATAGAAATTGAAGTTTCTTAACCTGCCTCTGAAGATTGATTCTGATTGATTCTCTATTGATTGCTGACAGTTTTTCCTTACAACACACAATTGGAGGCATCCAGAAAAACAAATTTAGACAAGAGTGTCTTCCTTAACATGAGCTGAGATCATACCTCTTGCTGTGGGGTGAGTCTCTGCTCTGAGTTTCTCTGCAGGTCTTCAGGTGGAAATGCTGAGAGGCTGCAGTGGCATTCAGACGTGCCCTGTGGAGCGGTGGAGCGTGTGGACACTTCTCCAGCTCTGCACGACTGTCTGTCCTTCCATTACAGCAGCTGTGGAACCCAGAACCACAAGACTTCAAAGGCCAAAATAACTTCAGTCATGACTAACTTGTCACAAATACACAGATTAATCACTATTTAGCGCTGAAAGCATTAGAAGTTTGTATGTAAAGCACATTGAATTACCACAGTGTCTTAAATGTGCTATATAAATGTGCATTGCCTCTAGAGGGACAAATCATCTTTCTGTATTACAAAATAAAAGGTAGGTTGTATAATTTACACCGTGAGGTTGTATAGTTTAAAATAATTAAAGAAGTTTGTTCCTTCTGTTCTGTTTAATTAAATCTGTCTTTCTGTTTCTGTCTGTTCGTTTTCACTTCTGTATGATTGCTGTTAAGTTGTTATAAAAAGTCTACACAGCGTGTTAAAATGCCAGGCTTCTGTGATGTAAGAAAGGAGATTATTCATTCAGAACTTTTCAGAAGTGTGAGATGTACAGTACATTGTGATGTGTGAGATGTACACTGTTTTGATGTATGTGTGTGATGTACCGTATGTTTTGATGTGTGTGTGAGATGCACAGTATGGGGCAGACTGTACCATGGGCTAGAGAGGTTGGTTGCAGCAGTGGATGGATGTGTGGAGCTGAAGTTGTGTATGGACAAAGATGTTTCCACTTCTTTATCCATCTTGGTGAGGTGAAGCAGGGCGACATTGTTTGACACATAATTCTGTGACAAAAGTGTGTGACACAAGCGTGAACACAGCACTCAGACTCAACACACAGACTCTACTCTAAATTTCTATTCATTTGATTTGGACATTTATTTCGGTTTCCTTGCTGCTTACTGCTCTGTTATTCTGTCTCCTTACTGCTCTGTTATTCTGTCTCCTTACTGCTCTGTTATTATGCCTCCTTACTGCTTTGTTATTATGTCTTTTTACTGCTCTGTTAATATGTCTCTTTACTGCTTACTGCTGTTATTATGTCTCTTTACTGCTTACTGCATTGTTATTATGTCTCTTTACTGTTTACTGCTCTGTTATTCTGTCTCCTTACTGCTATGTTATTCTGTCTCTTTACTGCTTACTGCTCTGTTATTATGTCTCTTTACTGCTCCGTTATTATGCCACTTTAATGCTTCCTATTATTCTGTCTCTTTACTGCTTACTGCTCTGTTATTATGTCTCCTTACTGCTCTGTTATTCCGTTTCTCTACTGCTTACTGCACTGTTATTATGTCGCTTTACTGCTCTGTTATTCTGTCTTTTTACGGCTTACTGCTCTGTTGTTTTGTCTCTTTACTGCTTACTGCTGTTATTCTGTCTCTTTACCGCTTACTGCTCTGTTATTCTGTCTCCTTACTGCTCTGTTATTCTGTCTTCTTGCTGCTCTGTTATTCTGTCTCTTTACTGCTTACTGCTCTGTTATTCTATCTTCTTGCTGCTTACTGCTCTGTTATAATGTCTCCTTACTGCTCTGTTATTCTGTCTCTTTACCGCTTACTGCTCTGTTATTATGTCTTCTTGCTGCTTACTGCTCTGTTATTCTGTCTCCTTACTGCTCTGTTATTCTGTCTCCTTACTGCTCTGTTATTATGTCTCTTTAATGCTTACTGCTCTGTTATTACGTCTCCTTACTGCTCTGTTATTCTGTCTCCTTACTGCTCTGTTATTCTGACTTCTTACTGCTCTGTTATTCTGTCTTCTTGCTGCTTACTGCTCTGTTATTATGTCTCCTTACTGCTCTGTTATTCTGTCTCCTTACTGCTCTGTTATTCTGTCTCTTTACCGCTTACTGCTATTATTTTGTCTCTTTACCGCTTATTGCTCTGTTATTCTGTCTCTTTACCGCTTACTGCTCTGTTATTCTGTCTCCTTACTGCTCTGTTATTCTGTCTCTTTACTTCTTACTGCTGATTTTATTCTACCTGCACTAAACTGACATGTTTTATTTAAAAGCTTTATTTTTGTAAGAAACTCATTTTACTTGTCTGTTACATACAGGTCCTTCTCAGAAAATTAGCATATTGTRATAAAGTTCATTATTTTCTGTAATGTACTAATAAACATTAGACTTTCATATATTTTAGATTCATTACACACAACTGATGTAATTGTTTTAATATTGATGATTTTGGCATACAGCTCATGAAAACCCAAAATTCCTATCTCAAAGAATTAGCATATTTCATCCGACCAATAAAAGAGTTGGCAGGCCAATTCAGCACAGTAATACCATGGCCAGTAAACCATTTACCAGTGGTTTTGGCACTGTGAGCAGGTGCCAGGTCGTGCTGAAAAATGAAATCTTCTTCTCCATAAAGCTTTTCAGCAGATGGAAGCATGAAGTGCTCCAAAATCTCCTGATAGCTAGCTGCATTGACCCTGCCCTTGATAAAACACAGTGGACCAACAC
>JBAJNP010012000.1:0-13971 GCA_036877545.1 Yasuhikotakia modesta | reverse complement strand
GTTACAGTCAGTCTCAGGTGAGGGTTACAGTCAGCCTCAGGTGTAACAGTCAGTATCAGGTGTTACAGTCAGTCTCAGGTGTAAGAGGGCACAAAGGAAATTTCCTATCAAAACACATTAGATGAAAAGTCAATCTGAGTGACACAAAAAATGTGAAACTTAATTGTCTCCATGTACACGGATCAATAGATTACATTTCACCACTATATCACAAACTGCCGTGAGACTGGGTTGATCATTGTGGTGTTTTAACTTTAATTTTCCCGGGCGCTGCCCACTGCTCTGTGTATGTGTGTTCATGACAAAAATCCTGCAAAAAGATTAATCTTTGATTATTTTGTTTTAACAGTCTGCAACTGTAGTTTTGGATATGTCTGCTGCAACAATAGGAAATGAAAAAGAAAAGTGAGTGTTAATGGTAAACACAAGGCCCTGTTTCTGCTGTGCTCTCACATTAGTCTGATTCAACTCTGTCTTGGAGTGAATCTGAGTCAGTGCTTCATGGAATTCTTCCATAATCTTCTATTTAAGCACCTTTCTGTTTTCTTTCCTTCCTGAGTACAGAGCCCAGAAAAGCCTGAAAAATTTCTTTATTTTTAACGTTGACACATAGTCATTTTCCAGTGCAACAACGATAAATAAACAATTCTACATAACAATGATCATATTTCTGTAAATGAACATATTAATATAAAAGATGTGTATTCAAGCCATTGTCTTGAATAGCCTATTTAATGCATGCTATAAACTAATGAATAGAGCCATCATTTATAGATGCACATGTCCAGAGACGCATGTGTTAGATTTCAGGCTCAGGAAATGTAAGAACAAAGAAAAGCTCTTGGTTTCCGTCATCCACTGCACGTGTTGTTAGCCTTTAAACAAGCAAAAGTAAAGAATTTGACAGATTTTGTTTGGTGGGAACATTAATAAACACACTGCAAACGTCAAATGTGTGACATTATTTGACATTAAAATTTCACACAGCATTTGTGCAAGTGTTTATGAGCAGATGTTTGTTTACTGAAAGTTGTTGGAGACCACAGTAAAACCGCAATCTTGTCTCCTTGGCAACAGTCTCTCACCCCAACCCCAGAGCAGCATCTTAACTGCATTGGCATTCGGGACGATGCTTGTGGGTGCAGGTGAGGTTATTCTGTAAGGGCCTCGGGGTGAGTCCTCAGCATTACGAGGTGAGTGTATTTTAAACAGCTAGTATTTCTCAATGGGTTTCATTTTCTCAGAAACACCCTCCATTATGATTCTTTACCATTTTGTTTTAAACATTATTAGTAGTAGTAGTGGTGCTTCACTAAATATTCACTATTATTTAAAGTTATTAATTAAAGTTAGCCCTGATGAAGATCCAGAGAGAATGAATGAGTTATGAAAGACAAGGCCTGTAGTAAAATCTGATGAGTTCTGCAGACCCATCTTAAACATCATGGGCCCTCATATGTAGGGTCACCATTGTCCAGTATATAACAGGATCATACTGTATCCTGTTGTGTCTCGTATTAAATAAGTATGAGGCACATTTTGTCCTGCAGCTTCAAAAATGTTGTTTAACACATGGTGATAAAATAAACTAAACCTAAACATCTGAACAGTCCATGTGAGTCTACGTGTGGATATGAGTCCTGTGTCAGGTAACTACACATTTTGCCAAAGATTAGTCTGTCATTCTAATGTGTTCTGTTCTTTGTGCTACTGACTGAAATAATCATACATGCAGGCTGGGAGTAAGCAAATGCTTATTTTCAAGAAATAATAAACTTTCACATTTTTCATTTAACTTCTTCCACCTTTGTAATAATTGTTACAGAATAAATGACAATATAAATTAGCATCACTCATCCAAAGTAATTGAGGTAGTTTGATATTAGCATGCCATTAGGCTAGCAATGTCCTCCTGCTAATAGAGTTACAGATGACCTTAAATATCACCAACGTTCTTTAATCTGTAGTCTGTGGAATCGTTTGCAGAGAAGGGAAACAAATTCTTTGCCTCTGTCAGGTAATATGCCAAAAAAACAGGTATAATAATGATTGCATGCAGCTGTGCTTTTTATCAGTCTTTTAACTACAGCTGCACTAACACACCAGTGATGCTAGTGTCACTTGCTGCTTCTCAGACAGTGATGCTGGGCATTTAACTGAAAATAAATGAGGAGTATTTTAAAGCCTGTTCTTTAAAATACTTCCATCTGCTGTAAGTAACACACTTCCTGCTGTCATTTGGTGATGCTTTGAGAGTGATGCACAATAACCACAATAAACCACAACTGTGATTATCCCACAACATCAAACACATTTCTCAAGTTTGCTTGAGAATGCATGCAGATGATATTTCAAGATTGCTGAATGCATGCAGATGATATGAGACACTGCATGTATTTATTGCTATAAATTGATCGCCTGATTGCCATGGCAACAGCAATTAATATAACAACAATTTATCCCCAACTTACATGGAATTGACTGAAAGAAGACAAGCTCAAAACCTTTGGACCCCGTTTACAGTTGTCTGTGTGTTTTTACACTCTCAGTGCCACCGAGTGGAGCTGTCCGTGGTGCTGAACATTTAGTGCTTGCACCTCAGTAGTGTTCACATTCATTTGCATGTTAAATGCATTTCCAGCACACATACGTTTAATAAGTGTACAGAGATATACCAATGCTAATGTCAATGAAAGAGTAACAGGGTAAGGCTGACTGTGAGAGGTTTGCTTCAATTCTAAGCTCTGGCAGCAACTGCTTACCAAGAAAATCCATTTGAAAGATTCTTAGACATTCCAGAGTTTACAATTACAATGTTTTAAAACATCAGCATTTTCAGCATATACTGTAAAATGAGCAGGTGTTGTACAGAACTGTTAATATGATTTATACTGTAACAATGTTTAAGCTGAAAGATGAAAATCTGCTCCAACATGTCATCATTTCACCTGTGACTGATGAACCTGTGAACCTTTAACAGATGGAAAAACTCCATACTCAGCTTTCAAACTCTGTCAAAAATCTTTGGGTGTCAGTTAATTATCAAACCGAAATGTAGGAATGCAAGATTCCCAGATCCGACTCAGTAACATTATCATGTTTACATTACAACATTACATAAATGATAATGATTCCATTCGCATGCAATCGCCTTTGTCCCATCATGCCTGTCAGCATTACTGGGCTACATCAGCTGGTACGAGGCTTTGAGCCCCCCGGCTCAAACCACTGGAGCAGAATCTTCAGCATCCACTAACGTAACTCTCCAGGAATGTTAATGGAGTGTGTGGAAAATAACAGTGCAGAGATGGACACAGGACACTTGCTCACATTCACACCTGACTGAAGCAACAGATTAGGCACCGACACACTGGGTTGAGAGAATGAAACAGAGACGAGCACCACAGGGGTTAAGAGACGGATGGATATTAGCACAAAAGTTTGACCACGGTAAGCTGATGTGGCACAAGAGCAGGGAAAAAGGAAGGGAAAGATGTCATTGGATGATTGTCCTCTATGATGCCCTATTCAGATCAAAAGTGAGTCTCCCAAAGCTCTGACAGGATGAAATGATCACCTCTGTTCCTCACTCCAGGAGGTCTGGCCTGGTCATTTGCCTCCCACGACACTGGAAAAGGTCAGAGACTGTGTGTGTGTGTGTGCGTGTGTGTTTGTGTGTGTGTAGAGACTGAACTTACAGCAGGGGTAGTTTAACAACACTATATCATCCAGACCGATGTAGCCCTTCTGCTCTGATGACACCGTGGCTTCAAACACGACCTGCAGGAAACAAGATGGAAAATAAAATGAGACAAAAAGGACAGAATATACAGCAATATTGTGCTAGAAAACACAGCTTAAATATAAAATATATAATGTGAGGACAATATCAGGTCTCAGTTAAAACATGATATGCATCTTACATAGCTGCATCACCAAAACTCACTAAGAGTTACTTTTATGTTACAAATACATCTTCATTTGAATCATAAAAACTATACATGTTATATATGTTGTGTCTTACATATAAAGCTGTTTTTGCTTCACTGTTAGTGTAAATAGACCTTTTGTCCGCATTTTATTGCACTTTTTTGTTTTGTTGATGGTGAGCACAGCCCAACAGTTTCTGTGCAAACAGTTACGTGTGTGACCAAACCTCTCTGTTTCCAGTGCTGCCCCTTGTTTGAAACAGACTTTCATTATTCTCAAATCTTACGCTCACCAACAATACAAACAGTCAAAAACACACACAGGTCTCCCTCCCCCACACAGCCGCTCAGCTAAACTGTTCCTGCACAGCTAAACACTTCATGATTCAGCACAACAGACCCATCAATGAATGTAATGTCAGATCTCCCTCTGCTGAGAATACAGATCTTAACTCTCTAGTGGCCAGTTACACTGCAGTCTCTCCACATCACTCATTCCTTCCCACAACCTTTAGCTGCTTCCCACAACAAAGGAAGACAAGCTGCTTCCCAGCTCTTCCATAGACAGACAGATATTTTACTTCACTGAATCAGAAACATTCAAAACTCCCTTTAATTCTAAAAAGCATCACGTTTCTTTACCAACATATTTCATTTTTTGTGTGTTATTCAAAAAATAAACATACAGGTTTGAAATGACACGAGGGTGAGTGAATGATGGAACATATCTCACTTTAGGGCAGGGCAGAATATACTAAATATTCATATGAAATATTATGGTATTGCTGCTTCAAAACTATAAGAAGGAGTCATGAAAATCTTGAAGAATGAGAGCCCTATTTAATCTGCACACAAAGTTTCTAAAGCTTGTGCTGTTCCAGTGGTTTCATGGCAGCTCATGAATATATATTTACACTCACCTAAAGGATTATTAGGAACATCTGTTCAATTTCTCATTAATGCAATTATCTAATCAACCAATCACATGGCAGTTGTTTCAATGCATTTAGGGGTGTGGTCCTGGTCAGGACAATCTCCTGAACTCCAAACTGAATGTCAGAATGGGAAAGAAAGGTGATTTAAGCAATTTTAAGCATGGCATGGTTGTTGAACAATTTGCACGAGCTCACCAAAATTTGGGCAGTTGAAGACTGGAAAAATGTTGCCTGGTCTGATGAGTCTCGATTTCTGTTGAGACATTCAAATGGTAGAGTCAGAATTTGGCGTAAACAGAATGAGAACATGGAACCATCATGCCTTGTTACCACTGTGCAGGCTGGTGGTGGTGGTGTAATGGTGTAGGGGATGTTTTCTTGGCACAATTTAGGCCCCTTAGTGACAATTGGGCATCGTTTAAATGCCACGGCCTACCTCAGCATTGTTTCTGACCATGTCCATCCCTTTATGACCACCATGTACCCATCCACTGATGGCTACTTCCAGCAGGATAATGCACCATGTCACAAAGCGAATCAAGAAATCATTTCAAATTGGTTTCTTGAACATGACAATGAATTCACTGTACTAGAATGGCCCCACAGTCACCAGATCTCAACCCAATAGAGCATCTTTGGGATGTGGTGGAACGGGAGCTTCATGCCCTGGATGTGCATCCCACAAATCTCCATCAACTGCAAGAGGCTATCCCATCAATATGGGCCAATATTTCTGAGGAATGCTTTCAGCACCTTGTTGAATCAATGCCACGTAGAATTAAGGCAGTTCTGAAGGTGAAAGGAGGTCAAACACCGTATTAGTATGGTGTTCCTAATAATCCTTTAGGTGAGTGTATATTTATAGCTCATGAAAATATATTTAAGATGTACTGCACAACTCTATTTGTAATATAGTAATGCATAAGTAAATATTATAGTACTATATTATATAATAATACAATTTAAAGGTTGCAAGCTTAAAAGAGCACAACACAAAGCAGCAGAATACCAGCAGGTCTGGTGGTGTTGTTAATATTTAATAGCAGCTTCCTCATCCTCACCACTACCATCACTGACAGCAGCACAAAACACATCAGGTGGATTTTGAAATCTGTAGGTCGCAGTAACACTGGCCTACATTTACCTCATTGCTCTCTTTCTGCTTTCAACCTATGAGATAAATTTTCTGTCTAAAGTGTTACGGTCATGGATTTATTGTTTGATCCATAACCGTTGCCTAAGTACTGTAGACAGGAAACAATTGTTCGCTGACACACACGTGGATGCATCTCATTGACAGGAATGGGCTGGTGTCACACACCATGCATGTTTCCATTTTATCAGGGATAACTCAGGAGCACAAACACAAATAACTATAATCTTCTTTCCATGGAGAAAACCAATGAATGCGACGATGTGATATCATATAAACATTTATACGACAACGTCATATAAACCAGGGGTGAATCTTTGAGAAACAGTCAGAAGCATAAATAAGTAAAACCCTGTCAGAAACGACCCACTCTGACAGGCAGTCAGAGAAAATATCAAAATAAAAGACCCACTTAACTCTAGTAGTAGTTAATGTTACAACCACTTTGAATGGGGCTGTTATTCATTTACGGTTTCTGCTCACAATTACTCTAAAGCTTTGCAGTTGTGTGTTGATGGTTCAGATCTGGGAGAATTGCAATCTGTCTTAATGATGGCATGTTAACAACATGACCAGTGTTTTAGCTCAGTAAGATAAAGTTATTAAGAGACAAACTAGAAAACACATGTACAGTATGTTGGGAAAGACTATGTAAATAAAATAGGAATTTTTAATGCACAGATATTTCTCTTTCTATGTCTTTTCTAAGCTCATTAGAATTGTTACAGATTGTAACAAACCCCACTAAATAACACTTTTCCTTAAATTCATGGTTGTCATTTCTTCTGTTGTTCTAGAGAAGACCGTTCACGTAGGGTCAGTAGCAGAGCACAGGCATGATAAAACATTACAACAAAGTCTAGTTTGCTGCATTCTGGCTCATCTTCAGTGTGATTATAACCAATAAAGAAACTCTTATGTGACTAAATGAATTCCATTCAGTACAGGATGACCTCGAGAAGCCTGATTGCTCTGTGACGAGTTTGTGTTTGTGCCTCTGCTTTGTCTTGCTCTGAATCTCTTTTCTCACTACTTTCTTTTCTCATCACTTCTTGGTGTCGAAATTGTTAAATGTAATATTTGTTATAGTTGATCTGTAGTTTAATGATTATTCACTGTAGATAACAGTTCTGTTAAAAACAGAACAAACACGTTGATTCATGTACTGTTTACATGTTCTGTGCAGCCTTCGGTGACAGCGTGGACGGTTTTTACATGTGATAAATGCTGGGATGTATTTAGCTGATGGAAAAGATTTCAGGATTCACAATAAAAGTGAGGGATTTCACTTTAGAACAGAATTTGGATGTGACCAGGTCCATGCATTGTTTAGTGTATTGTATTGTTATTGTCTGATTGCAAATCACCTACCACAGAGACATTTTGTGATTGTGAAACAGCAAGACAAAACACAGCTTTTCCATTCCAATTACATTTCAAACAGGTCCTTCACACTCAGAAGACACATGTTTTGTGCCCTAGTTGTTCTATTAAACAGAATGACACCCTCTACTATCATCAAATGTTTCCTGGGAGCCAGAGTACATGACATCAAAGCAAATTTTAACTTGTTGGCTAAATGTAAGTTCAGTCTTCTTTTTGATCTTT
The DNA here is from genome assembly GCA_036877545.1 of Yasuhikotakia modesta. Classification (NCBI taxonomy): domain Eukaryota; kingdom Metazoa; phylum Chordata; class Actinopteri; order Cypriniformes; family Botiidae; genus Yasuhikotakia; species Yasuhikotakia modesta. The sequence continues at coordinate 6,346 of JBAJNP010012000.1, read as the reverse complement.
CCAGTATTTTTAAAGAAATACAGAAAAGTTCATTTATGCATTCGTGACATTAAGTCTTGATTATTGTGGTGCCTTACTGACGGGCTGCCCTGCAAGATCAGTACAAAAACTTTAGGTGGTTCAAAACGCAGCAACCAGAGTTCTTACAAGAATTAAAAAGTATGAACCCAATTCTGTAAACATTGTACTGGCTGCCTATCAAATATCATATAAACATTAAAAATTCAGTGAATGAAGAGAAGAAAAATCAAAAATCAATATTTGGTGTGACCACACTTTGCCACCCTTTACAGCATCAATTCTCCTAGGTACACTTACACACAGTTATTGAAGGAACTCGGCAGGTAGGTTGTAACATCTTGGAGAACTAACAACAGATTTACAGATGATCTACAGACGATGTAGCCTTCCTCAAATCTTTCAGCATTTTTTACACCTGAATAGTTGTCAGTTGTCTAAAATCTGAAACGCTACCACAGCAACAATATTAATGAATCACAAATCAGAACATTTCACCAGACATGAAGTGACATGTAAGTGGACTATTTTAAAGTTTAAATGATGCACTTCCTATTGCCAGTTGGTGGCGCTATGAGTGTAAATCACAATAGTCATGTCAATGTCAACGGCCTACAATACCAATTATATTTGCCAAGTTTGACGTACATTTGCTCTTTGCATGCTGTAGATTTTTTGTCATAATTTTAATTGCCCTGCCATGGCAACACAGGTCGAGATAACAGAAAGTACTTTATAGTGTCAGAAATCTTTAGATTTTATCTGCTTACACATCTGAGTACTTTGGTTTGAGTACCTTGCACTTTGGTGCAAGAAACATGAACTAACTGTCTTATAATAATGCTACAAAATGAGTGCTGTGCTGCATGTGAGTGCATGGGCTCTGTCTTACCTGGTACTCACTGGGCCAGAAGGTACTGACGGCGAGCTCCACCTGGTGCCACTGGTGGCCCTGAGAACCTGACATGTTCCACACGGCATTCCCCCGCGAGCCGCCGTTCACACGCACGTACACGTTCAGACCTCCCGGACTGTGTCCATCCCGGCTGTACAGGAAATAACTGAACTGCACACAGTGTGTGTCATTCTCACTTAGAGGATGTAACAGGAGCTGAGCCCGCTGGCCTGCACCGAACTGAGAGGAGTTCACCAACAGGTAAGAGCCTGAAACAAGAGAGAGCAAAGTTCAAACGCTAAAATACTTTACTAGTTTGTGTGGGACAAATGTTGTTATGAAATATGATAATCTGTCAAATGTAGGTACTGAACAAAATGCAGTAATAACATGTTTACTATAAGGTTTGGGTTGGTCTCATGGAAGTATGCATAACTCACTCTTATTACTTAAGTTTCGAAAGGGGTAAAAGATCAAACAAGACGACTGACATACACATTTATTTAGTTAGCAGATGCTTCCATAAGTACAGATGCTTGTAATTATGAAAAAGGGGAGTGACACATTGCACAGACCAATGTTCAGTTAAAGCAGCGCAGAGCTGACCCAGCTTAGGGTGTTTGTGGGTAAACCACACGCTGATGCTGTCTTTTGTATCAAACACAGTTAGTAGCCCATCATCACAGGTCAGGGACAGTGTTCCCAACTCTTTTCCTTTGATGATACTGCAGTGCAATGAATCTCCATCAATCATTCATCCAATCAGAAAGCTGCTTGTTAATCCTGCCAAGAGATGACTCGGACATTCTAGGGCAAATTTAAATAGAGAAACTAATAACAGCAATCATTTCCAAAACATTAGCACAATTAACATGGTGTGTAGTTTAACAGAAACTTATTTAATAATGAAGCACATTCAGCTTAAGCAGAGGCTGATGTCACTGTTTCTCCTTTTAATAAATAAATAAAACTAAAGAATTTAAGAGATGCTCTGTAGAGTTTCCATCGGTTGAGAAATGCTCTATATAAATACAAGTGAACTGAATTACAACAAATTCAATTCTATGCAATGAACGCTTCGCTATTGTCTTTTTTCTTAGCTATTTACAGTCCATCATATAATGTCAGCTATCAGAGAACTGGACAGGAGTGATGGTGCAGAAACTGATGGTGCAGAAAGAGAATGCGTTTACTAGCTACTAATTATTAGCAAGTGCTGTTTTATGTTAACATAATAATTATGTGGCAATAAAAATATTACATTTGATTCAAGATAATAGTAATAATAACATTGAGGTTAGGTAAATCTTAAATCGCAGTGAGAAGTCATGCAAGGTCCTGGGCAACTGTGGCAGAGTGCACTGTGGGTCATGTGGTTCAGGGCAGAGTGCACTGTGGGTCATGTGGTTCAGGGCAGAGTGCACTGTGGGTCATGTGGTTCAGGGCAGAGTGCACTGTGGGTAATGTGGTTCAGGGCAGAGTGCACTGTGGGTAATGTGGTTTAGGACAGAGTGCACTGTGGGTAATGTGGTTCAGGGCAGGTGTAATGAGTGTAGTGATAAGGGAGCTGCTGCTTGGTTCTTCCCTCTCATTAATCACACACAGTTATTTCAGCACTAATGTCCTGCATCAGTGTGACAAACCACATTACCCTTTTTTTTGGAGTCCGTTTTCAGGTCCTGACAGGTGAAACAGAGGTCTGACCATGAGGAATATATTATATAGAAAACAGGGTCATTCCCAGCACTGTGTGATTTGTGAAGTTAGACACAATTAAAGGAACTGTTTGCAAAGCGGATTCTGCATCCAAACATCAAGTCTAACGGCAACGATTGTAAATATATGTTTTGTTTGTGGCTCATTATACAGAAAGAAACGATGAGAAACAATAAAATGAAAAAATGAAACAACTTAAAACTATAAAAAATGTTGGGTTGTTTTTATCAAATGGTTGGGGGAATGTGGACAGAACACACCATTCATCACATCAATAAACAGTCACAGCGCCACCAGCTGGAAGCAGGAACTCTGGCAGATATATATAAAGTCCTTCTATATACCTACAAATGCTAAAAAACACCGGTGACAGTGACGCCTGCCTGGCGGCCCCGTCCACACGTCCATCCTTTAAATAGAGTCTGTTTCACTATGAATGTATATAGCATACAGCATATGTATTCTGTTCTAGTTTCTTTTATTCTGTTTGTATGCAGAGTCTTCAGCTTAGTGCTGGTCTGTTTGCACTGGATGCATTAGTGGTACATAAAAATATGAACGCATATTAAATGTTGCCAAAAGAATAAAATGACACACTAGCCCCACTTTTTTTGTTGACTGTGAATGCATATTAAACAACACATCTGTTCTACTGTAAGTACTGTATGTGAGGAGACTGGCTCTTACGACAACCTCACATGTGGCCGTAACTACACAGAAACATGAGAGAGAGCGATGTGTGAAGACACACACGCGGTGCATGATCTTATCTGTCACACTCAGCTCCCACTGTTCCTGTCCACACACACACACTCAGCTCCCACTGTTCCTGTCCACACACACACACACACACACACTCAGCTCCCACTGTTCCTGTCCACACACACACACACTCAGCTCCCACTGTTCCTGTCCACACACACTCAGCTCCCACTGTTCCTGTACACACACACTCAGCTCCCACTGTTCCTGTCCACACACACACACACACACTCAGCTCCCACTGTTCCTGTCCACACACACACACACTCAGCTCCCACTGTTCCTGTCCACACACACACCAGTAACTCAGCAACTGTTGTGTTTATGAGGACACAAAGGTGTGTATTATATACAGCTGTAGCTGTACTTACACTTGTGTACAATAATGAACACGGCTTATATGGACACTGTCTGCATCCTCATATACACAGTCACAAAACATTAATAGACTCATAAACCGTGTGTGTGTGTGTGTGGTTTTATAAACAAATGTAAAATAAATGTGGCAGAAACTATGTTTTATAAAGTTGCAACTACAGGCCACATTTGTGTTTGTAAAATCTGTCAAATTGTAATATCTTTAAATCATCAATATCATCTTCATCTGACAGAGGCTGTACGTTATTTCTGCTGTGGGTGTCTGAACAACAGTTCTGAGGTTCTGTTCACCCCACAACAGAGATCTCATAAATCAGCTTTACATTCATGTCATTTACTCTCATAATAACAAAGACTTTATTACAATGTGTGTTATGTTAGGTTTCATTGTTGTTGCTGCTCACATTGTCTTTGATAACAACTCTAACAGTTGTGATCTAAAGACACTCACACGTTATTCTCTCACCCTCCATGTCTTGCAGTTTCAAACACAACTCTGCCTTTCTTTCAACTTACCAGATTTTTAAATTCACACATCAAACTACAACCACACTGACTGGTATCTGAAGGGTAGCAGTGGGTCAAAATAAAACAGTGTTTCATTCCTTTCTAAACAAAAGCAAATTTGTAGCTGCTGTTATCTGTACCAGCTTGGCATGTTTTCTTTCCTCTTCATCCTCGTCCTGCTTCTGTGAAGGAGGTTTTGGCATGAATGCTGCTGCTATCAGATGGATGGCTGAAAGGGAGGTGCAGGAGGTGCTGTGTGTCAGATCTCCTGCTAACCTACTGGATCCTCCTGCTGCTCACCAGATTGACATTATTCTCAGCATCATTCTCCTCAAAGCACAGAATAATTTTCCTCACCTGGAAACACTGATCTAGCTTTAGTCTTGCTTCTCACATTATTTTGTTAAGTGGGATATAACCTTAATTTCTGGTGACACTTTACAGTGTCTTTGTTACACTTCTTACATGTTATTACTATAGTAATAACAGTAAATTACAAGTACATAAAACAAAATAATCTTAAACCAAACCCTAATCTTAGCCTAAACACTATCCTAAGCTCTGTTACTCACTACTGCAACACACACTGCAAGAACCTTCAAATACACCTTCTCACCTTTCTTTTTCTCTTTCTTTCTTTCTGCAAGGCAGCATGTTTATATAAAGAAAAGAATGAAAAATGAAAATCAAATTTGTGGTGCTGATATTATTTCTGTTTTTATTATTGTCATTATTTAAGTTTTAGCTTTTGAAGTTTTAGCTTTTGAGATGAAATAAAGTTCAAATAGTTCCTGTAGACTCTTAATTAGTAAGAGACATGCATAGTAATTATTATTTTAATACTAAAAAACAGCATTTTCATCTTGTCTCTGTCAGCTCTCTGAGGACTAGTTCTGGCAATGATACTGGTTAACATTCAGGAATTCTAATGGATTTTGTAAAATTATGGGCATACATACTTTATTACAAACAAATTTAGACCCACACAGAAATCAGCATATGATTCTCAACAATGACAAACATCTGAACTGGGTAAAAGCCCAGTATGAACTCCATGACTCTCAGCATGATGTAATGTTCATAGTTAACATGTTCCTCTGAACAGTTTGTTAATTGTCACCATTGTGAAGATTTATTTGCTGATTCTTGATGTCTGAATGCACAAAATCTCTCAAACCATCAGACTCTTATGAAGCAACTGGAGGTCTGATGTAGTCCAACAGCAGAAATGTCATCAGTCTATTCTGGATGAGTTCAGTGAGTCAGGACATCAGATGACTGACCTCATAATGAATATATCCAACAGTGTCTGATGCTGCTGTGCAGCAGTTAAGCGTAATAGTGATTTTTTGTGAAAACACATAAGCTGCTGATGAGAGCACTAGTGTTTGTCCAGACATGAAGTCATGACAGGTGATGTGTGTGGAGCCGAATCTTCCTCTGGTGAATCTTTACACATTAATGTGTAATAATTAATAACATTAATTAATAACATTAATACATTAATATATACAAATGACAGGAAAACCACATTTACAAAAAAAGCAAACAAGAACTTCTCATGAAGTGCTTGAAGTTTATGAAATGAAGTTTATTTTAAACCTGTTCATTAAAATTAAACCTCAGCTTAAGACAGACTGGAGAATACCTCAGTTTAAGTTGGACTGGATAATACCTCAGTTTAAGTTAGACTGAAGAATACCTCAGTTTAAGTTATACTGGAGAATACCTTAGCATAAGTTGGACTGGAGAATACCTCAGTTTAAGTTAGACTGGAGAATACCTCAGTTTAAGTTAGACTGGAGAATACCTCAGTTTTAGTTAGACTGGAGAATACCTCTGTTTAAGTTAGACTGGAGAATACCTCTGTTTAAGTTAGACTGGAGAATACCTCTGTTTAAGTTAGACTGGAGAATACCTCAGTTTAATTTATACTGGAGAATACCTCAGTTTAATTTATACTGGATAATACCTCTGTTTAAGTTAGACTGGAGAATACCTCTGTTTAAGTACTAATGGAGAATACCTCTGTTTAAGTAAGACTGGAGAATACCTCTGTTTATGTAAGCC
>JBAJNP010011999.1:0-13972 GCA_036877545.1 Yasuhikotakia modesta | reverse complement strand
TGGCACCTGCTCACAGTGCCAAAACCACTGGTAAATAGTTTACTGACCATGGTATTACTGTGCTCAATTGGCCTGCCAACTCTCCTGACCTGAACCCCATAGAAAATCTGTGGGAGATTGTTGAGAGACGCAAGACCCAACACTCGCTGCTATCGAAGCATCCTGGGCCTCCATAACACCTCAGCAGTGCCACAGGCTGATTGCCTCCATGCCACGCCGCATTGAAGCAGTCATTTCTGCAAAAGGATTCCAGACCAAGTATTGAGTGCATAACTGAACATAATGGACTTTCTATGGACTCGACATCTACTGTATCTACCGGTGTCATATGATGCTCACGCGACCCTCCAGATGGTAAACAAACGCTTTACTGAATGAGTTAACCTTTATGTGCACTAGATGGCGGTAACCAATTGTGTATTTGTGACGAGACGCAGCTATTTAGTGTTTTATCTATTGCATTATTGTACCTTGCTTAAATAATCTTACTTAAATATTAGGTGAGACTGTGATGTGTTGTAACACTTTTGTGCATGTATATTTGCTATACATTTATTACTTAGTTGGTGATCACAATCAATATTTTTAGTTGTTTTCACTAAAATCACACATTCCACAGTACAAGTTTAAATAAAGTGCCCTTGTGCTCCTAAGCTGTTTTATGGCTTCAGTAGGCACATAATTTACATTGTATGAACCTTTTCATGGTTTTGGCCATTTTAAGCCCTCATTAACTTTTAGTCTTCTGACTTGTAATACATTTATTATGTAACTTTACCTTTTTGTTTGACAGAAGAAAGAAACAGGGTAAGCAAATGTGGACAGTATTTCCAATTTTGGCTAAACAGTTTCTTTATGACTGTTGGAGTAAAACACTATTGTGAGACCACAGATAGTTCTTGACTTTTTCACAGGCAAGTGTGAAACCAATAACTGTGTTTTAGGTCCAGCACTGCAGTATAGATGTTGCTTTTTTCATTGACTTCAGCTATATAATTGAATACTAAACGGGTACATACACCAGAGGTGAGCAGCTGCAAAACTCAGGTAAATGTGGTTAATGTCTTTCTAACTTCCACTGTTTATCTTAGGATAAGATTTGGAATAATATTCATTAGAAAAGCTGATATATCAGTAGATTTATAATTTACGAAATACTTGCAAGTAGAAAAGTGAAGAGTTAACTGGTCCTCAAACAGCTTTGGAAGGAAAGTGATGTTTCCTGTCTGCAGGTTCTGTATTTCGCATAGCACAGGAAACCACAGAGGTATAACAGGCATGTGGACTTGAGCACACATCATTACAAACATGTCAATCACATTTCATGCAGGGTGAAATATATGCTGCTTGCAGGAGGTTTGTAGATCAGAGCAGGGGGTGGAGATTGAGTTTGCTATGTGGTCATCACATTGCCCCAGTTTTTGTGACACCTTTCTAACAACATGGGTGAGGGAGTGGTAATGTGGTGGTTGTACTTTCTTCTGATTGTATAGTTCTTCTGTATGGCAGTGCATTCCGTCACTAATGTGTTTTTAATAAATGGTTAAAGTTTGTGTGTTTGTTATTATCAGTATTTCCTTAGTCACATGTATTTTCCCTCTCTCACTTCCCTAACAAAAATGTAAAAAAGTCTTATGACAGGCAGACACCTGACTTGTCCTGACTTGTCTATTTTTGAACATGTGTATATATATTTAGTTTAATGATTTAGCTGTTTGACACAAGCTTTTTTTTTAGTAGAAGCGTTCCCAGTGTGACAAGTTTTGCTATTTAAAAAAAAAAAAAACAAAAAAACTAATATTACCATGACAATGTAAATTGTTACAAGTGAGCGTCTTTTATTGAAGTTTTATTTTATTTATGTTTTTATTTTATTGAAGCAAATTAAGTGTTTTCAGTTCCTCAAATGGACCCTAACACCTGCAGTCTATCTAATTCTTTCACTTTTCCACAGCTGTGTTGCATGTCAAAAATATTGCTGAATTAAGTCAATTAAATTAAAATTAAAGCTTCCTGAAACACCTCCATTCTGAAAAATGAAATCAAACTTTGGTCTGCTTTGCTTTTGACTTTAGTTCTTGTATTTATATTCATAGTTACCCACAGGCAGGACCAGTCATTCTGGTGAGACTCGAGGTTAAGTGTCTTGATGGCACACTGCACAAATGGTTACGATTCCACAAGATGTGGTTGAAACCATAACCTTCAGAAACTAAGACAGGTTTTAAACCCCATTTACTGTATCAAACAAACATGAGAATACTTTGTTTTAAATTTTAAATGGTTTTAATAGGCAATACTATCACTTTATTTTTTTATATGTCTATGAAAAAGTATTGCTATTATTGCAGCAAAGTTTCAGTTACAGAACTTGGTCAGTGTTTGAGTGCAAGCTGTTGACTGAAACATCAACCATGGGTTTGTTAAGATACCACGACCCACTCAAAGGGTTATTCCATCCATAAATGAATGTTTGGTAATTATTTACTATTTCACCCCAGTGTTGTTTAATGGCAGAAAATAGTTTATATTTTATTCTGCATGGTTAATGTGTTCCTGCTAATGTATGTTGCTAGTATATGCTTAATGACCAACAAGTCAACATGGCATTATGGATTGCTAAAATGCCATTAACAGCTTTGATGCTAAATACCATTGTGTGCTCTTCATGTGTGCTGTGGCCACAAAATATAGTGCTATATTTCATTTGAGAACTTCAAAAGGGAGATTTTCAGTGAAGATAACTATCACTTTCATTATCAAATGGCTTCACAATATATTTAATTTTTTGTGCTTTTGCCTCCTTTCACATCAAGAAGTGGCAGGACATTATAAAAGAAGTTCACATCAATGCGGCAACATGTCAAGAGACTTGCAGTCAAGAAAAACTAACTTCAACCATGAGCATGTTGAATATGTGAGAGGTGACAGACTGTTTGGCCCACTCAGCTTTTGGTTGCTGTGGGCAACCAGATTCAAGTTTCAAGGTGCAAATATAAAATGCCTGAAGCGGTAGCAATTTAAAATCGATGTTATAAAAATGTCTAATCTTGAATCTCAATCTGAATCTGATATGCCTGTAACCGCTCAAAAACAAATCAGGGTTCATCCTTTCTCAGTTCCTGTTTCTTTATAGATTTGTCTTCCCTTTTCTTTTTTCATCTGTGTTTTTCACTTACACAAAGGGAACCCTTATAAGCAGAGATTGTTTAAATTGCTTAAAAGCTTGTTTCCTCAATTTACCCACACAGAACTTGGGTAACCAACTTGTGTAAACTTGAGTTTTTAAATTCATGTACTGTATGGGAACTTAACCAATTAGGTAACCTAGTCACAAGTACATTTAACTCAGATTAATGTCTAAAACATTTGTGTTCATCTCTCATGTAGCAGATGCAAGGTGCTGAATCTCTGCACAGAAGGCTGAAAACCAAAAGCAACAACAAAAGCTACATATGACGATTGTGAGCAGTTTGTGTGCATGCAAGAAAGACCGAGAGAACGTAAGAACAGGACGTGGTGCAAAGGTGTGAAATAAACATCCCGTGGCATATGCAGGTGAGTCAGACAAAAAAATAGAGAAAGGCAGATATACTACAATAATTACTTTTAAAATACCTGATAAACAACTTTAAAATCAATACACACAGAAAATATCTGCATTGTTTTTATAACAGAAACAAAAAAATGCCTACAGAAAAAAGTAGATTTAAAGTTTTTTGTAAGTAGCTATTTCATGAATAGACTGTTTCAAAACAAATGTACTTTATGAGAACACTGGACTATTTTTGTCTTTCTAGTTTTGCAGTTTTGCATATATATATATATAAGTATTAAGATTGCCCTGGGTGAAAAGGAATCTCAGTTAAGATTCAAAAAAATGACTGAGTTAATAAATCATGTTTAAATTACTATTAACATGCAAATCACCATTCTGGTTCTCACATTTCATTGAGAAAGTAAAATTAACTTTTAAAAATAGAATTGTGAATGAAATCTGATCTTTATCTTAGATCAGTATTTCCTCCTTTTAACCTTGATGCTCTCTGACTTTGCCTCCTCCTCTGTCTGTCTCTCTCTCTCTCTCTCTCTCTCTCTCTCCTCCTCTCTCTCTCTCTCTCTCTCTCTCTCTCCTCTCTCTCTCTCTCTCTCTCTCTCTCTCTCATAGATATCTGCAAGCTGTCACCCATATGTTTATTAATGTGTAAATCATTTTGCCGTTTGAGACTGTGAGATCCTCCCACACTTCACATAAGTAAGTTTATGTCCTTTTTGAATACTGTTTATCTTGTACCATATTAATACTTAAACCATTAATGCTTAGCTAATGTATTAATGGAGTATTAATGTTACATCCGCACATCAGAGTAGTGCTAAAAATTTACATCTTGCTTTCCTTGTGTTGCCCTTGTGTTGATGTGCAGCAATAAACCTGAATTATGTCATTGTATTAAGACTTAAATTGTATTAAAATGTAAAATGAGCTGTATAATACTGACACAGTAACAAACTGACTAGGAAAGGCAAATTTATTTGTGCTGAAACACAAAATCTATAAAGAAAGGATACACCAGGCAGTGAGCAGTTATCACCTTTACAAATTTCAGATTTCAGTCTTGGAGAACATTAACTAACCTAACCTATAGAGCAGATTCATGACATTAAAGGCACTGCAGTATACTGACATTACCTACACTCTTGTTTTCAAGGAAATAGTGCTTTTACCAAGAATAACAGAAAAGTGTTACATCACACAATGTGAAGGTGATAAAAGATGATGAGAATCTGAATTGTATTATGAGTAAGGGGACATCAAAGAAGAATGTGCTGGTAGTCGGTGTGGTTTTGCTTAAATGTTAAAATGAGTCATTTATTTGAATGGTAAAGCATCTGATTTTGATGCATGTGTGCTATTGCAGGTATACTATAAAAATCATGATATGAAACAATATACATATAAAAATAAGGGTAGAATATTATACATAATACGACTAAATAATGTAAATAACGTAAATAAGCGAGTCTGTGACACATGATCAACTTAATATTACAAGTGGAATGCACATTTTTAATTTAAGTTCAATCATGTGACAATGTATCCATTTGTTTATATATAAATAACCGAATTACAAAGTGTTCCTGACTTTTATTATAAAGCTACTAAAATGAATACATAATACTGTACATTTGTTTGTTTTATTCCATTTTATTCCATATTAATTTTTTTATTGTAACCATCCCTGATTACAACTATGAATGTGACGTGTTACACATTAAAAAAAGGAATAAGAAATTAAAAGATTAAAAAAGCTAATAATAAAATGAAAGCTAAGTTAAATACATTGCTTTAATGAAAGAACCTCATGGGGAAAAACAGACTTGGTGATCATTGCAATCGTTGTGTTCCATGCACTGTGGTCAAAGTACAGGGACATGAAAATAATAGCACAAAAACAAAGTTTTTTGGGTAAAGGCACGTTCTAGACTAAACTTGTTAATCCTAACTTATCTTGCAAAACCTCTATGCACTTACATTCCTGAAATAAACCTGTTCCTGAAAGCTAAACCTTGAATCCTAGACAAGATCTTGTAATCTTTGGAAAACTTGCAAGAATCTCCTGAGCTCTTTCAAGTCTATGAAGTGCTATGATTTTCAAGATAATGCCAGTCCTCCTGATCACTCCTGTATGTATATTTGGTACTGACAGTTACATGTATATGTGTGTGTGTGTGTGTGTGTGTGTATATATATATATACATATATAGTGAGAGGCAGCGAGAGAGAAATAAATTTATCTTTGGGAGTGGCTTTGCTTGCTAGCAAATGTCTTTGTTGTATTGCCCCCTTATGGTAATAAAATGTTACCTCAGCAAAACTACCTTACGCTAAAACTTGCTTACAACAACATTTGATTAGCGTTTTAAAACAACACTGTCATCTCAATGGATGAAATAGCTCATTGTTTTTTTGCTGTTGTTTTTGCAGAAGATGGATGGCAAAATTACCATTTCTGGAGATGAATTGAACTTCTCTGGAGATTACAACTACTCTGGAGATTACAACCCGGACAATGAGTCCTGCTGTGCTGGAGTAGTGTGCAGTCCAGATGCCAGCATGCACTTTGATTCCATTTTTATTCCAGTCCTTTACTCTCTGGCGCTGATAGTGGGGCTGTTGGGAAATGGGCTGGTACTGGTGGTGCTGTGGAAAAAAAGGCTGAGCTGGAATGTCACAGACATCTTTATCCTCCATTTAAGTATAGCAGACGGTCTACTGCTGCTGACGCTGCCCCTGTGGGCTGCACAGGCGGTGAATGGATGGAGCTTTGGCACAGGACTCTGCAAACTGACAGGAGCTTTGTTTCAGGTAGGGAACAGTCTTTTATATGTGGAACTCTCAACCTCTTTTTGTGTACACACACACACACACACACACACACACACACACACACACACACACACACAAAAGGTTGTTTGTGTGTGTGTGTTTCATTTTATAAAGAATAGACATTTCATAAGAAATATTTAGAATCAGCTATAGCTTCACATTATCCATTGTCACACTTTCTCCATCAGATCAACTTCTACTGTGGTGTTTTCATGCTGGCTTGCATCAGTCTTGACCGCTACCTGTCCATCGTCCACGCGGTGCAGATGTATTCTCGTAAAAAGCCCATGATGATTCAGTGTTGCTGTCTGACCGTCTGGCTGTTCTGCCTTCTGCTCTCCATTCCTGACTGGATGTACCTTGTGGCCATCCCGGACTCCAGACGTCAGGATAAAATCGAATGTGTCCCCTATTACCTTAATGACTCCTGGCGTCTGGGATCTCGTCTGCTGTATCATGTGGTGGGCTTCATTCTGCCCGCACTAATGTTACTGTACTGTTACTCATGCATCCTGCTGCGGCTGCAGCGCGGCTCCCAGGGCATGCAGAAAAAACGTGCTATGCGTGTCATCGTTGCCCTTGTACTGGCTTTCTTTATCAGCTGGACGCCCTATAACATCACCCTCATCATTGACACCATCCAAACCAGACATTTCAGCTCCAGTAACCAAACAATCTGTGCCAGCACCACAGCATTGGACGTAGCCATAACCGCCACTTCCACATTGGGCTACTTACACTGCTGCATTAACCCGGTGCTATACGCTTTTGTGGGCGTAAAGTTCCGACAGCATCTGCTGGATGTCTTGAGGCCAATAGGATTGAGAATTAAGGTTCCAGCAGGGCTAATGTCACGGAGGAGTTCCGCATGGTCAGAGTCAGTGGACACCTCACATACCTCTGCTTTCTGATACATCCCTATTACCATCAAACTGGAAGGAATTGTATGTGTATTGTTTTTGCAGCCTTTAGTCTTGTATCAGACTTATTTCAGAGATGTAATGTTTTAAGAATGTTAGCATGTCTTTGCTGTATAGTTTGAAGATTGCATTAGTATTAGGAATGATTTGTTTCGTTTCTTTCACATGCGGCAGCTACTGCAAGTTTTTTATGCATTACTCAAGCTAGGAAAGTCCCTATAACTCAGGATTTTTTTTTGGTCTTGACATGATTGCAGATTCTTTCAGTTAGTCAATTCCCGTTTGTAAAAAAAAGATTAGCACAAACCCACCCAAACAAACCATTTATAAAGATACCAGTTAATAAAGGCATTTTCATAAAGGCAAATTATGGTTGCAATTTTTAAGGTGCTGTACATATTTTTGTATGTTTTATAGTTTAGGTCTACTATAAAAGTAGTTTTGTGTAGGCTTAGTGTCTATGAAATGTTATTTTTGATAACTTTTAAATAAATGTTTTTTAATAAGTAATACTTTTAAAAATGTTTTTAAAATATATATTTTGCCAGTGCTTTAAAATTTGTATTTTGTTGTAAATGTTTCTTAAAACATTCTTTGCAAATTTGTAATTGTTTTGTAAGACTGTAAGTTCTGTTAGTATAACTGTCATAAGTTATATTGTCCTGCAAAAGCAATAAATAAAAACTACTGTGTTAATGTGTATTTTTGTGTATGATTTTAAATGTAGTAATTAATATAAAGTATTAAATGATTGATAATGATGTCAGTGAGATACCTTCTCCTACACATTAGAATATTAAAGACTTTAATGTATCTAAATACAGCTTAATTAGCGATATTAAGAAAAAGGTTTCTTTTTTAATATAATAATAATTATAATAATAATAATAATATAGCTCGATACAGACTACGCGACACTTTTAAGCACAATTTTATTCCACATTGAGATGTGCCTTCCAGGCCAGGAACATAATCTGCAGTATTTAAAACAACCACAAGGTGTCATGATATCGATACTTTCCAGACTAAGCCTGTTTACTTACTGTATATATTATTGCCTTTTCAGGTCTCTCTCTGAGAGCGGAAGAGAAAGAGAAGGAAGAGGGCGAAAGACAGAGGTATGTTCGTCTCATGATGACGTGCCACGACATGTAATATTTTAGTCTGTATTTTTCATTGAATCCTCTAGGGCATCTGAAAAATAAGACATGAATGTTAAACCATTAGACAACAGTATTATCAGTCAGTTTCACAAGAGTTAGTCCTTTGTAAATGTTGGATCATTTGTGTTAAAAGAGTATTTGTGTTTTACATTTGAACAGAACCCTTGTTAACACAACCAGGATCTGTGATTGACAAACCAATCAAAAGTTGACAAACCAGTCTTCAGTAAGTTTCAAAACAAGTTTGTGAAGATGAAACATGTGACATTCAATTTGTTCTTTCCCTTGTAACCTTCCCCCACCACGTCTACTAGAATACGTGTTATTCCTTTTCGTTATGTAGTCACAGGCCAGGCCCACAAGACAAAAAACAAATTTCAAAATACTGGATGCAAATCCTTAGCAAAGAGCACTACCTATCAGTCCACGCTGTACAAAGCAAAAGCTGCGTAGAAATAGTGTCTATATTTTATAGACACTATTTCTGTGTCTATAACAATAATATTTTATTAAAATAACTAAACGTTTAGAAACAACTGACCTGTTAAAGAATCTAGGAAACTGTCTGTGATGGGGAAACTAATTCAACAGGTCATCCGCCACAGCATTGTATTTATTGTTTTGTTGTTTTAAATGCAGTTTTTTAATAGCACATCTGGAAGTGTTTTTAGTTGCTTCTCCAAAAATATTAACATGACAATTAACATTTTACATTACAATGTTGCTTTTAAAAGGTCAAACAAACATGGAAGGAAAATAAACACTAATGTACTGTGAATCAGTTGTTTGTTTATATAATGACTCATTGGGGAAATACACAACTTAATATTAATGATGTCAGAGATCTCATGACTGCTGTGGTTCTGTCCTCTCTACACGTGTTTCAGACAGGAACTGGGATGGGGTGTGAAGACGTGGCTTTCTTGGTAATCATAAAAAGATGTCAACAACAGGTGCAACAATAACACCTGTAGAACGTCTTTGTAAAGAAACTTAAAATACTACTTATTAATCTTTTCTACAGCTTTAGACACTGTTTTTATACATAAAAAGTTTGATAATGTGCACATTTTAAGGCATTGGACTGAATCGTGTTACGTGATTGTGTAGAGACACATTATTGTGTCCCCTGTGTACTACCCAGACAATGACCCCTCTGTTGTTGGTAACATGATGAAACGTTCAAGTATTTAGGACACTCCATCTTCAGCACAGCACAACGTCTGTTGTATATACAATACACCGCTGGTGTCATTGTTTTAAACAGGGAATTCACTCATGAGTACAGAAAAAACATATGCCTAAAAATCCTAAAATACCAAGGGTGTTTCTCCTAGTCCCTTGTAGTTCATCCTGTAATGAAAATTGAAAAAAAGACTTCGTCCAAAAGTCTAGGGAACAAAAACTGGAGGAAATGTTTTGTAATGTGGGAAAACGTCCATTTATGACCCTGACCACAAGAAAAAGACGTTTCATTTAAAGGGATAGTTCATCAAAAAGATTTTCCATTACTTTCTGCGTAACACAAAAGAAGGAAAGTCATACAGGTTTAGAATGACGTGAGTGTGAGTAAATGATGGAAGAATTCATGTATTTGGGTGAACTATCCCTTTAACAATATACACATGCATGAAGACAAATAAAACAGTATAAATGCATTATTTTTCTTATATTTAATTAACATTATTACAACATCATAAAACAGTATGATAATAAAATATTTTATTAAAATAACTAAACATTTATAAACAACTGACCTGTTAAAGAATCTAGGAAACTGTCTGTGATGGGGAAACTAATTCAACAGGTCATCCGCCACAGCAGTTTATCATTTCACAATTGTCTCATGCCTAAACGTCATGTTATGCAATCATTGTTTTCAATTACACATTATATTTAACTATCATTATTTCCCATTGCAGAGTTCTATTAAATTAAGGAGTTACAGTACATATTATAGACATTCTTTAGTGGTCAACTAATAAGAGTTTATCAACAGCTAATGATGATTTTCACACACATCTACAGAGCAGGTTGCCATTGGCCAACATCAGTATGTTTACTGATATAATACATAATTCAAGCTAGCAAAACATAACTGCAATTTCAAAAGTCTAAAAACACATTTTACACATTGTTCATACAAAAAAGTTACAAAAAACAGAATTTGGTTTTAACCTATTGATAAGGCCCTCCGTAGATCTTTAACACAGAGAAACTAATACATCTGCCAAGTACCCAAATGAACACAGTTATCAGCTAATGTTGATTATTTCAAGGTGGCCAAATACAGGCTGATATATCAGTCAATCACTAAAAACTGTTTCAGACAGGAGTGAAGCAACCATTATAACTGGAGGAACATGTCAACCCCACCAGCAAAGGTTTCAGTCATAATACAAAATTATAGCCAGATGCAACTTTAAGGCAAGGCAGAGGCCTGGAGAGTAAAAGCGTAACCTTCTGTAGCAAATGTTAAATCATTTAAATATCATTCATAAACTTATTAGATTTATTATGTGTACCCCAACTTTTCAGATTACATTCACACAAATAAGCACAAGTAAATAAGCCCCAGTATACAGTAATGAAAATGAATGATTCTGATGAAATTAGATGCTAATGAAGTGCAAATAATGGGACCATTTCTGTTCATTACAACAAAACATTGTTCCTCACAAATACATACATCCTGTATTGATTTTTCAGCTACATATTAACTTTAATGCAGTTGGCAAGAGCTCTTACTCAAAGCAACTTACAGTACAACAAGGTAATTTAATGCATTTTCTGGGATTTAAACCTATGACACAGAGTTGCTTAGCAACTATACCAGAGGCCATAGAAACACATATTTCTCCGTTGCCCACCAGCGAAAAGCTTTCAAGTTCAACAAATTATCTTCAAAATAAATTAAACCAGGAGACACAGTTTTCAACACTTAATGCTACATGATCCATGCTTCTTCAAATGTCCTGATCCAGGGGTATTGTTGTTTGTTTATCATCATTCATAAGACGAAGTGAACTTTGTTCCTCCCGTTGGACACCAGCGCTACCTCTCACTTCACCACAGTCCCAAAGAGAAACATCATCGCTTTCTCTTTCACAACCTCTAAACTTTAGCACAGTCATGGCACGTTGACGGAACTCTTTGGACAGACAGAGGTAAATCACAGGTTTGACCACACAATGAAGAAGTCCCAGAACAGCTGTTGCATCGCTAGCCGTCCATTGCTTTCCTTCACACCTCCTTGATTTTGTTACGGACACGGTGTCCACAATGAAGGTAATGTTGTAGGGTGTCCAGCCGATGAGGAAGGCCAGCACCAGAGCTGCAAAGACATGCGTTCTTATGTCCTTCTTCTTCTGAAGATCTTTAGATCTGTGTCGCAAATGCAGCAAGATGCAGGAACAACAGCACAGCAGCACCAGTGCAGGCAAAATGACGCCCACAACAAGATGCAAAAGGCGGGTGGCAACACGCAAGCCATTATTGGGGTACATGTGACCGCATTGCCTTCTATCTGGGTTGGTCGGATCAACAACAACTTCCAGATAGATCCAGTCAGGCATGGACAGGAGCAGGCTGATAAAGTAGATGATCACGCAACTGAGGTGAATCACTGTAGGTTTCTCACGAGAAAACATCTGCACTCCACGGGCGATGGACAAGTAACTTTCAAGACTAATGAAGGCCAGCAAGAAGATCCCACAGAATAAATTAATCTGATGAATGAAGAAGAGATTAGGGAACAGATATTTACCTGAATTTAACCAGATATTTACTAATTTAATTACCTGAAGCCTATATTTATGACTTTATATCAGCCATAGGTATAGGAATAAACGTTTGTAGGTAAAAACTCACAAAATTAACAATTACACTATAGAAATAAAATACATTGTGATCTATAACTAAAGTAAATACATCTACTAGCCTAACACACATGAAGCTAATCCTCACACTGATCCCCGTGTCTTACCTTAAACAAAGCTCCGGCCAGTTTGCAGAACCCCGTACCGAGGATCCATCCCTTCACGGCATCTACAGTCCAGATGGGCAGTGTCAACAACAGCAGAACGTCAGCAACACCCAGGTGAAGGATGACGATGTCCATCACACTCAAGTTTCTTCTCTTTTGCCACAAAACTGCCAGCACCAGTCCGTTACCCAGAAATCCCAATAACAGCCCCACAGAATACAAGAGTGGAATAAAAACTGCCAGGAAACCGCAGATTCGCGTGGACTGGCGGCCCATCTCCGTATTCTCGTAATCATCATAGTCATAGGTATGGTTCGACTCAAACAGTCCGTGAAGATCTATCTCCATGTTTGACTACACTAAACCAGCCTTTAAATGACACCCCTGAGTGCTGTAATAAGACGGAACAGAATTAATGTACGTTAACAAAGTAGACCACAGTTACATGTGATCTATGCTGTGATGGGTTTCTTATATGCAAAAGAAGTCACGTGGTTGTTTGCTACATGACGTTGTAACCACAGTTCAATGGAAAGCGTTGTTTCTTAAGTACTATTTACAAACAAAATACACGATGTAAACAAAAGATCACAAGTAAACGGGACGAGCACAAATAATTGAAAACGTCTATCCTCAGTGAGCTACTTAATAGTCTTTATCTCAGGTTATTATTATTAAACAAAGGCATATAAATACGTTTTAAATGCTCTGCTGTTGTTATTCATGACTTTAGTCTGATAACTGAATTACATTTATCAAGATAGCCACGCCGTTTGTTTAGTTAATGTTTACTATAACGTTTTATGGTTGTGTATCTTTATGGTTTCTAAATATAAACGCCAGACACAACAACAAAGCAGACAATATGGCTTGAACCCGAGCGCACAACAGCAGACAACTACAAAAAAGCGGGAGACGGATGGGAGCCAGAATCATTAAAGTTCAAATGTTTAGTTTACGATTTCTAAGAAAGACAGACTTCAACTTACAAATGTGATCATGTACCTGTTTTTCACTAAAGACGTATATCTCTTCTCTTCCCCGTCACTATCTCTTCCTCTCTTAAACGCTCTGCTTTTATATCGCGTTATCGGTTGAGCGTCGCTTGCTCCAAGCAAATACGGCGTCTATTAACAAGCCAAGGGTGAAATAAAGAGTGTTGCAGTCACGTAAACACAACGTATTGGTTTTCTTCGTCTTTACCAGGAGTGAAACGTTATCATTCGTTCCTATTAGCTCTCTAGCTCCCTCCTTACCCCATTGACTGACTGTTGTCTTGCTGGTTTCTATTTCTGCATGTTTACACTGACAGTCTGTACAACCTTGGTGATTTCTGCGGTAGTGTGCCAACAGTGACCTCTCGTGTTTGTTGTAAAAACAGCCGCCCTATTGTAAATTAAAAGAGATATTTTACCCCAAAATTAGTATTTGCTGTTGTTTTAATCAACCTCATTTTGTTATTCGCCCATTGATAAAAAATTCTTACGATATCCCATACCCCAAACACAGCCTACTT
>JBAJNP010011998.1:0-13975 GCA_036877545.1 Yasuhikotakia modesta | reverse complement strand
AATTAAATATATAGCCATAAAAATTAAATACAGCCTCCATTACAGCTTTTAGAGAATACTTACCATGTAAGTATTCTCTTACCCTCTTAGTTTCCTATAAAAGGATTTTAGTGGAAATGCAATCTTAATGTTCTGCTGCGTCCCAGTGTCATTGACTCTGCCATGAACTCTTGATTAAAGGAAGATGTTTATTGATTCACCAACTACAGACATTTTTTTTTTTTCATTTTAAAGATGTACAGTACATTATTTTTGATGTTGCTGCTGTTGTGGTTCATCACTGCCATTTAAATTTCTACGTTAGAGCTGCTCAGCTATTTGTCAAACCAAATATTTCCTGAAATTACTGAAAATTGTTATTATTGAAAAATTATTGAAAAATTACATGTTAGTAATTGATTATGCGTGTTTATAATTTAATAATTTTAAAGAATCATTGCAGTGTAATTACTGTGACCATGTTTACTCTCTTTAATGAAACATGCTTTAAAGCAAATGTACTTGATGAAACGTTTGATCAGTGTATTATTTAACTGGTTTTTACTTTTTAGTTCCAATTCAAATTTTAAGGAGAAAATCCCATCAGCGTTTAAGTCTGCAATCATATTTATGCAGCGTTAAGTGAGACTTTTTTTTATTTGATTGCTCCCTTGGTGCGTGTTTTGCAAACTGATCTCTGGTTGCTAATCCCAATTATCAACACCCTGAAATTGCAAACCTGCAACCCTCCAAGGCCAAGGACAGCCCCATTCCCCCATGAGGACGATTGCTTGGCACTGCCCCGGGCAACACTTTAATCCCTTTAGTCATTATGTTGATCTTACGTCACACAGAGGGCCTCATTACATGCTGAACGGCCCTTTCCAGTGCTGCCATACTGAAGCGTTTTACCTCAAAGATCATCAGCTTTTCCTTCCTTTTTTCTGTCACAGATCACTCATAATAAAATTGTTCAGAAAGAATGGAAATGACATTATAGCTTATCTCTCTTTTTTTGGTATTAGGAATTTATACATTAGATTAATTTTTAGATATAGCTGTTGAAGTATTAACCTTGTGACCATAAAACACTTTCATTTCTGGAGTGGGAATAGATGACAGACCTACAAATAAACTGGAAAAACAGTTCACTTCCAACTGGCTCTTAAATTGCCGGTTAGCAGAAATGCATGCATTTGCACAAGCACTTGCACACAAATACATATACATATGCTTAGACACAAACAAATAGGCTGTACTTTCGAGATATCAGCTGTTATCCTCATTCATCCCCAGGCGCTATGCTAACAGCTTCCTCTACAAGCTAATTTACAAGGATCTGGTCATGTTTACATTAGCCTCTTCCTAGTGCATGAAAAGAGCAAGGTTACAATGCAGAATAGAAATGAGCAAATATGAATAATTCAGTCTACCTCCTGGCCATTAGCATGTTTTCACTGAATAAAGTGATAATAGGTTATCATCTGTGAAATGAAAATTGTATAACAGAGACATTGTCTGCAGTTACACCAGAGAAAATTAATTTCACTGCACATCTGCTCAGCAATGCCCGACCTGCTAATGCAAAGTAAGAGAAAATGTTGCGTTCGGCACTGCTGCCTCAGTAATTAGATTAGCATTCCTGCTTGCAGGCGAGAATCTTTAGTCTTACTGTTAGCATCTTATAAATCCAAATACCTTGGTTTATAATAATGAAATGACAGAGCTAATTAGGCAAAGATAAAAACATATTGTGTTACCTTATCATATGAAACAAATGATGCATGGATCATATGCAATGCATTTTCCTGGGCAATAATAGCTTAGATTCTTGCAAACATAAGGCAATAATCACTAACCATGGCATTTAGCTTTAAATTGCTTCACACATCTTCAAGAAGCAACTTTCACCTGGAGGGCAATCAAAAGTTTATCTGGAAACCTCTAAAATTCTGTCGTTTTCACATCAAAAGAGCCCAAACTATTCCTGTTTGAAAATCAGTACTGGTTATTATTAATGTTTTTTTATTAAAACAAGCACAGGAAAAACAACAAAACAATTAATTTAATTGTTGCAGAAAGTTGCATGATGGTTTTACTATGTATTTTTGTTTAGTTTAGCTTTTGACAACTGAAAATGATAAGAGATGCTGAGTGAGATGGTGAGTTGCTATCTAAAATAGAGATCACTAGTCCCTCTGGTCTGCAGCTATGAGACTAGTTTAACTGGACTCATTGATATTGGTGGTCTGTTTACTTCTAGGCCTTTTGTGCCATCCACCATTTCAGAAACTTGCCATAATCATATCACTTACTTACAGTAGTTGACCAATTCACACATTCAGATCCATACAGATAGCAGAAAACAGCGTGAGAAATCGTACAATGGCAAATGTTAAAAAATCTCATTAGAAAAGTCTTTACAGTATGTCATACCCAAAACATTTAGAACATCAGGTGTATCAAAAAACATAAATTAAAATGCTGTTTCCTAATATAAGACTTTAGCTTTATATATAGCTTATAGCTTTGATTATTCATAGCACGCACGAGTCAACTATTAAAGACATACAATACTGAAAGACTATTAAATATTAGCCATTAAATATTATTATATAAATTAATATATTAATCAATCAATAACTAAAAATATTTTGTTGATATTATATATTTTTCATTTTCATTCACATGAAAAATGTGTATATTTCTCTAAAACATACAAATGAAGAACATCACTAAATGCTTTCTCATAATGTAGAAATTTGCAGGTTTCTAAAGCACCGATAAACATCTGCTTGTCCTCTGTGAACTACACATTGCAAATTGTATGATGCCCAGATAAGTATTCTGTAAAAGCAGTAATTGAGGCTGTATTTAATTTTTATGGATTTTTTTTTATTTAATTAAATTTGACCTAAAATGTGGTCATTGTTACTTTGCATGCTTCCAGCATCACAGCTGTAACTCACTGGCTTTCATGTCAGATGTTGTCAAATGCTTGATGGCATCGACTTTAGAAAATAAATGTCTTTATTCTTTAATGTATTTTCAACAAGCAGATCTCTTACATGTCTCTATATGTGGGAGCAATCGATACGCACATCTTCATCACACTCTCAAACACCTCATTTATCAAACTATCTTTTTGGGTGAGCTTTATCTTTTTTTCTCTAATACAACTGTCAAAAAAATCTAACTGGCTTTTTAAGCAAAGCTAAAAGCATTGAGTCTTTTTCATAGTGTAGATGGGCTGAGCTGGATAAGAAGTGGGTTTTTGGGGTGTGTGTAAACAAGAGGCTTAAAAGCTTTAAAGTAATCAATCCTAAATTGAATCTATCCTTTATGCATTTATAAATAACGCATTCTGGAATCAAATCCATTTCTGATCCATTTTATACCTAGAGAGTGGCTAACCATCTCAATGTGAAGACACTTTCAATTGGACGCCTCACTAGGGAAGGCTAGTATTTGTCAATTACTGATGGAATAAATGCATCATTCATCTGGTTGGCGATAACTTGAAGTAAAATTTCAACGGATTGTTCAATGCACATGTTCTGCATACTGAATGTATACCCTGCATTGCACGGTCATTCGTTCATACATTTGTGTTAGGTGTGACACTGTCAGTACTTGAGCTGACAGGCTATTCATCACACCGCTAAGTCGCAGCATTACGTTCTCAGCGCTATTATGACAGCCACATTATTCATCAGGATTAGGGCCAACCACATGGGCCCCTGTGTGTCTGCATTAGTTCCAGCTCTTTATCGATCCCTGTTCTCTCTATTACCAAAAAGAGAGGCTATCTGCATGACAGCAAGCACACTGTGCATGTTGATGATGCTATGGCCGGCTGCAGATTTCTTTTTTTTAAGAGAAGGTGAGGCGAGAGATAGGCACTGTACAAACTCTCCTGAGAGAGCCACATAATGAAGTGCTGCAGGACTTAAATACGCAGAGCGGCAGAGGCCTTTCCCACAGAAGAGCGCTCCAGTTTCTCTTCAAACACTTCAAGTTATCTGGGACTTTCTATGTTTTGATAAGACCTGAATGAGGTTCTTGGGGCACAGCTTGATTCAGATGTTAAGTAAATACCTAGATAGCATAAAAAAACACTTTGTATGATCTAAATCAGCTTGTATGTGCACTTGTTTTTCTCAGGCAAATCATGCAAGTAGTAGATAAACGATGCAAGAGTATAGAGCAGAAATCCCACAGTTCCTCTTCCTGCCTACCCCACATCAAAGCCGCTACAAAGAGAGAAAACTAAAGAATGCCTAAGGATAGCACAGCATGATGGTGTCACTGAGTTTGCTGAAATTGGCCTTCAATTTCTTATTTCGTGGCAGTTAAAGTGCTCTGTGCCCTCTCATGTTTTAGTCAGAAAAGATACACCTGTCTGCTTTAAATTATAAGTGTAAAGTGATTTAAATTTAAATTGAAGGGAATTAAAAAAAGCAAAGAAAATGTTAAAAAGAAAATTTGAGGTGGAGTATGGCATATTAAACTAGAGCTTCATCAAATGTGCTGCATGTGAGTTGCCCATTTTGGTTGCTTGTTATTATATAGTTTTTCTACAAATTCTAAAATTTATTTGGGTATGACCTTTGTCACAGCATCAACCTTCTGGATTTTATTCATACATACATACAATACATTTTTGTGGTTTCTCCTGTTTATTAGGGGATCATTGTCTTGATCTAAATAAAATACATCTTTTGCTGTATGATTAGCTGAGATATTTTCCTTTCTTAGCTTCATTTTTATTTTGTATTTTTTTTTCAGCGTCCCATGCACATTCTTTAGCTGGATGTCATGGACAACTGTAGAGGCCCTTGTAGAGTTGCTTCTCAGTTTGGATCATGCTCATTTCTGGACAGTCATGCCACATTTTTGTTTTCACTATATCAGTTATGTAATTCATTTTACTTCATGGTGTTTAACCGTCCTATTTTTTTCTTGCAATATTACCCATACTGTTATTTTTATATACAATGCTATTGCTGTTCTTTGCATTGTTTTAAAATGCATATGAGGAAGGTTTCAATTCTGAAACAGCACATCCTGCCTAAAATTAAACCTATCATGTTAACTGACTACATACTGTAAATACTGTTTTAGTTGGCAGTCTGAATACATAACCCTCCCATTGAGAAAGGTGTGAGCTTTTTTCCACATGATGGCAGTTATTTCTAATGTACCTTCATTTAAAAAAAATGGTCTAAATGGTGTTTTGATTTTCATAGTTTCAGTCAACACCTTATTTATAAACCAACTATAAACATGCTATCCATAAATAGTTTTTTAACATACATCTCACACATACGATTTGCAATAATACCATGTTTTCTGTGTTTAATTTTTAAATTTATCTCAGTAATATGCTGCCCTACTAAGGTAAAAGACCTTAGGTCACCATAGTGTGAAGCTGTGGAAATGACTTTAACATCATGATCTTAATGTCCTGACAATTGTGAATAAATAGAGGTGTACGCTACAAAATGTGAAAATTACAATATTATGCTTAATTAGCTCAATTGTCAAGCCATTAAGATAACTTTAAAGTCCATTTTTCTCAGTTTGACACTCTGGTGAGTTAAGGTCTTTTGCCTTAGTAGGGAAGTATGGATAAAGCTGCTTCGAAGCAAAGTAACATTGTAAAAAGTGCCATTTAAATAAATTTAATACAAGCGACAATTTAACTTTTGTAGAATGGTGCTGAAAACTGCAGTCCATATCAGTGTCATGTAAGTGTGCAGAGCGCTGTGCTGGTGCTAGTCAATGGATAGATTCAGATGTCAGGAGCATGTGTGACATTCTCTGATCAGTCTCCCCCACAGTCTTGCAAAGTCCTCTGAGACAGACTGCAGCCAAACATTTATTCAAAAGTTCCTAACTGAACTCAGATACAAGGTATTTAATATTGATAGCATTTTTTTAATTGAGTTTTTCATAAACCCAGTTTTGTTTTAATTAATTACATTTAAAATAATTTAAAAACGTTTAACATAAATCTGTTCATTAATCTGTGCATTTCTAGTAAATATTGTGATTTTTGCTCCTAAAATTAAAGAGTGATATAAAAACACTACAAAGAATCACATGAGATAATGAGAAATCAATGCAGTGGATTGATGCATCTTTTTAACACAATGTAACATGTTTTGTCATAGGATAACAGAAAGATCAGAAAGTTTTAAATACCAACAGAATACAGTACTAAACATAAGTGTCCTCTTTTTCTCATTTTGATGAAAAATACAGAAAATAACACTTTATTTACTCTCACTATCCAGTTCCATGCCAAGCGTGTGGGGCATGAAAATCCTTAGCCTAGCTTTAACAATGCTTTAACACCATAAAAACCATGCAGGAATTCATTTTTCAAATCACTACAACTTAAATATTGCACTTAAGGTAGAGCCAACAGAACCCCTAAATTATTTTAAGTGTTCTCTCTTTTCTATATTTTTCTGTACCTGTAGTTTCTGCATAAAAAATCTTGAATGCAGTTTATCTCTTTGTAAAATCACTTGTGAAAATGAATTAACAAGGATTTTAACAAGCTACACTAATCCCTTACAATGATACACAGCAGTCCACGTACAGCCAATTATTTTTCCATTTCTCGACCACAGCAATGTGGAAGGAAATAGCATCATAACAGATGGAAGATGATAAAAAAAGATTCATTTTTGTCTTTCATGGGAAAAAAGGTCAGATGCTACAATGAAAACGCGGGCTGAAGTTGAAAAGGATAACAAACAAGTGGTGGAGATTTGCTGCCTTT
Organism: Yasuhikotakia modesta; assembly: GCA_036877545.1. Lineage (NCBI taxonomy): Eukaryota > Metazoa > Chordata > Actinopteri > Cypriniformes > Botiidae > Yasuhikotakia > Yasuhikotakia modesta. The sequence goes on along the minus strand of JBAJNP010011998.1, from coordinate 7,203 downwards.
CAGCCTCCCTCTTAAGTGGTAATAGGATAACCCTGGACATACGGGCAGCCTATCAAACTGCCCCTCACACTCGACCCCTGGGTGAGCCAGAAAAGGCCTGCTTTGTTTGCAGCAATTGGGTCCTATGTGCCTTTCCGTAATGAAGTGACCTGAAATAATGGAAAGCTCTCTGCCTCGCTCAGATGATTTTTGCTGGGATAAGAGCAGGGATCCTGAATCAGAGTCACAGTTCATTTCATCTTTCGCCTCTGATGAGATCTCCGTTATCTGATAAAATTGAACAGCCATTACCGGCTCTAGTTGAGGCAGCCTGACTGCTCGTAACAGAAATCCTATACACTCCACTTTGTCAGCAGTTTTGAATTCATTGTCACAAGGGGTTGAGCTGGATGATAGGAATAATCTGGCACGGAGATTGACAGTTCATTTTAGAAATCAATATTTACAATTTACTTCTTTCAAAGTTCATTCTGGGAGAAGATTCCATATTATCCCTTTCCAAATAAGCTGATCATATCTTGGCTGGACTCTAGAATGAGTTTCCCCAAAATGTGAATTTTTTGGTAAAAATCAATGTCGGTATTGTGCACTTTAATCTGGCCTCTGATGACAGTAAATCTTTATCTTTTCGTGGGTAAAAGGCGGTAGGGTGCTGACAGCATTTCCTCCCAGAACAAAGCCCCTTGCCCCATGCGGGCTCTGCTAGATACATGGGGTCCTAATGTGGCTGGACGTGTCTCAGACGGGTCATTAATCAGAGGGGTGACAGCCACCTCTCCTCATCCACAGGCAGACAGACGGGCGGAGAGAAACACAAGCAGTATAGAGAGGCTGATGCTTTTTTCAAGCATCCAATAAAAATGCATCGTTGTGATTTAATTCTAGCTGATTGGCAACATCTGAAACTCATCTGTACAAATTGTGCTCTCCTGCGAGTTCTTATCCTCTTCCCTTTCTTGCAAACAGAATTTCATAAAAATATTGCTTGTCCAAAGAGTTAGTTCTACCAGAACTAAACTTTCAAAAGACTTGTTGGGATAATCAAATGTTTACTGGGTAACTTGCAACATATTAAATCCCATAATAACATATCACATTTTACCAAATGAAGCAAGTGCATGAGGTGGTTTTCTCATCTGGTCACACACTGATTTCTTTTAAATAGTAAATATAAATTGAATGTGTGTGTTATTTTCCCCCTTTGTATTGCAGAGAGTTATGTAAAAATATTTAAAAAAAAATTATGTAACATGATAAATAAGATATTGGTATGTGCCAAAGGATTTTGTTTAAAGGGACATTTCTTGCCATCTCAGCTGCCTCAGACTAAGAAAAGGACTGATACACATATAATTTTAACTCTTGATTTCATATTCTGTGCCATTATTAAATAGTTGACTCTACTCACTTCTACATTTTACAGCTGTTTTAGAGTATCCCATTCTTTTCATCCCATTCTGATTAAGCCATAAAAGAATCCTCCTTTATTTACATTTACCCTCACTTGTACAAATTAGATCACATGGGACAGGTGCTAGATAAAGCAGTGAATAATACATATGCACCGCTTTGCATCATGTTTCATTAAATATATTGCCTGGGTCTCCTGATGACTTTTCAGTTTTAAACAAGTCCTATGGTTACAGAACAGGAAATAAAAACTCTTATTGAGCAAGATTCATGAGACTGAATGACACATTAAGCTAATCAATTATTTTTCTTGATTGATGTGCTATTGAGGAACACCTGCAGGCCCTACTGCAGTCTTTGAAGATTAGTTGCTTAGAAACACAAATCGTACATAACATGTGAATAAAAGTAGCAGTATTATAAGTGTAGTAATTAATATTACAATGTGTTTTGATAATTTACATTTTTTAATGTACTGTATATACCAGGAATTGTCCATCCTGCAGTGATTTTAGTTACAGCCCTAATTAAACACACCTGGAATGTTTTAGATGATGTTAGATAATGTTTTAGATGTTTTTAGAAACATTTTAGAAAAACATTTTGTTTACAGAATTAAAAAAGCCGTAATAGTTGTCACAAGCCAAAATGCTCTGTTTTACAATAATTTCAGTGATGACAGTGTTATTTTTTTGTAGTATAGACCTATACATAGCAATTTTCACAAGATCCCTTAGAGAGGGCACCTTTCATCAGATCATATATTAAACATTTGATACTCCACTCTTAATTCTAAATATACAGGTGAGTTTTGTAAAATACCATAGATCAACAATAATCCATAATACTTATGCTCTTGGCTTTACTGATATCCAAGCACATTACATGACACTACATGAACCACAGTAATTCAATTATCCAAGACATGTCATTAGATAAAAAATAACAAATCCAAGCCTCACCCTCATATAAGCCTTAACCTAATTTGTGAAGGGTGTCATTGCTTGACAACGCAAACTTTATCTAATTTTCAGTATTCCCTGGAATTGAAGTGTTGCTTCAAATTGTCTTGGGGGAACAAATAATTCAGTTTCCATTGATCACCAGTTGAGAAAAGCTACATGGTCAGGAATATAAGATCAAGGTTTTGCATATAGTCTATATACAATACCTCTTTAGAAAACAGAAAGGTAACACATTAAACCATAGCACTTAATGATTGTGAGGTTTTTTTTAATCTCCTCAACTTCTTTCAGTCTATTTTCTCTGCGTGGAACCAGAGCCACTTAATCACAGGTACACTTATTCAAGGGCCCCAGTGGAGAGAATAAAATACTGCAGTTCTCCTCATTGAGTGAGTAAAATGAAATAATCTATGATGCATGAACAAGTCCTAAATGAAATAATAATATCCATAGTGGTGATAAATGGATAAGGAGTACAATAATTGCTCAGATTTATTTCACCCCCATGAAAATAAGCGTGAGGGGGCAGCCATAGAAGTCTGCTGAAATCAGTCCAGCTATTTTATGTCATCTCATATCGGGGGAATTATTGGCTGGTAATCTATTGCTGAACATCACAGAGAGACAAATGGTGGCAGCAGGCTTTTCCCCACCTAATCAATTCATATCTCATTTGCTCATATTATTTATGATTCTCATACCAGTCCCTACAGGCCTTGGAAAGAGATTGGCTCAGAGACTTGGATTGCAACTGATGTTTAAATGAAAGTAGACATAATGTATCTTACAAGTTCATAACTGCATATATAAAAGTGCTTTTCCCAGCACTATTGATCTGTTTCAGCCCATTTCAGAGATGAATAGAGGGAAGAGTTGTAATTGGACATGCTGCTTTAACTTACATGCAGAAAAATTCTTCAATTTTTTATTCAATTTTTTTGTTTATTCAAACACAATAAAGCAATACAAGAGCGGGAAAAAAGCTTGACTTGTGGAAAAATGATTTGTCCTTGCCATCATATGGCTACCATTTTTATTATCCAAAGATAGTAATAAAAATGTTATGAATGTCACTTAATGTTTTAACAGCATTAAGTGAATAATGCTGTAGAATAACAGCATTATTCTACTTAAGTTGTTAGTAGAATATAAAACACCTTTCCAGTATAATTAGGTCAGTGCTTTATTCAAAATTTTTAATAAACAGAATGTCTTTAATAATATTGAAACAAGAAACTTCCCAAATGACACTGTTTTCATGTAATTTAAATATTGAATTCAATAATTAAACTATTATACAGTCAAAATGAATTAACCAGTTATAATGTTAACAAACAGTTTAATGTTTAACAGTGTCGATCTCTTTGTTAAAAATGGGTAAAAGTGGGTAGCTACGAAATTAATGTATGAAGCCTTAAATAGGATAAAGATGCCCCCTGCTGGACCAACATTGTTATTGTTTTATAGGGGAAAGCTTTACTGGATTACACAGTAACAAAGTTAAGTAAAAAATCCATAACAGAATAAGTAACCGCACATTAACAAAGCTTTAATTTACAGAGAATGTTGTTCTCTGGACTCCCTTAAATCAAAGGCCTTACGTCTGCACTAGAACACAACTAAATACATGGACATGACAGCTGGACACTTTGATTAAAATCAACATGAAACTTGGTTTATGAACATGCTCATCAACCTGTTCCATAAAGACATTTTCTAATCAAACTTTTTTTTATCGCTTTATTCGGAAAAGGGATTTGTGAAATTAAAGAGAAATGTCATTATATTTAGATGAAAGATTACATTTAAAATAACTAAAGAGAAACATAACTAGCCTGAGTAGCATTGACAAAATTAGGTAAATGGGTTCCTTATTTTTCACTGACTAATGTTCCACTAATTATAAACTCTGATTTTCCATTTCCTAAAACCTTTGTAATATATTTAATTAAATAGCCAATAACTATACTTTATATGTTTGCAATAATTTTGAATGTGACTAACAAATAATTAGTCTGAAGACAGTTCAGCATATAAAGTCAAAGATAAAGTAAAATTAACTGCATGTGATTCAAATGAAGTTGTCAGCCATAATCTGTCCCTGTACAGCTCAAAAAGGAATGGGCAGACTGCGAGATTGGCGTGCAATGGAGCATGCCACTACCAACCCTTAGGGGACATGCAAAGATGAGAGTGACAGCTTAGATGATGTCATCAATAGGAGCCCAAGCAGAGAGTGCGTCAAAAAACCCAGAGGGACAAAGAAGATGATAAGAGGGGCAGCCAAGCATAGCCGTCTCTCTCAAAGTAAAGTCACAGAGTAATATAAGCATCAAATAACAAAATGTACATAAATCAGTTCTTTAAAAACCATTGGGTGAAAAAGAAATTTAAGAAACGGTTTTGGGGAACTTTTTTATTTAACCTTGGAAATTCTTGGAAGTTATTTTAGTTATTTTTAAAACACTGGATTTTATAGCTATTTAAAAATTTTCTTCATGAGCTAAAATAATGGAAAACTTAATGATTTCTTAAGATTTAGATTTTAGAGTCACTTTCAACTAAATTGTGCATATGTGATGGTGTCTGCTATAAGTAGAAAAAACATTGTAATAAAGAAAATCAATTAATTAAATACAAGCCTAATTTACAATAAACATAGGGTATTCTTTGTTTACATAAAGTAGTAATTATTGCTGAAACACCCCCATCTAGTGGTCTTAAAGAACTTAAAGACAAACGGAACTAGAAATACAACAACGGAAAGCCAAGTAAAAAATAAACAATGAAACTAGAAACAAAACCACAAGGGAACCAATTCCCGGAAACGGGGTAAACTAAACTCAAAACTGGTGAACACTAAGACGCCAGGACAGAACAGGCAGAGCGAGACACGGCAGGGCAAGACAAGACAAGAAACCATTTAGACCTACCAAAAACATCCTACCAGGAACATCGACGTACCAAAAATCTCCTTACGTAAAAAGTCGCACCAACATCGAAAAATGTCGCAGGACTGATCCGAAGATCAGCGCTGCTTATAAACATAAAACAATCAGGCTGCACGCAGCCGATAATCAGACACTAGGGCTGCACGCAGCTGATGTTACTTAAACAATAACAAAAGGAACAAAACATAATCAAAACAAACAACAACAATGACACCTACAGGACGGAGACACTACAAAACAAGACACTGTCACGACTCGCGCATGACAAGGACAGTGAGAGCAAAAATTAAATATTACACAAAGATTTTTAATTATTATAAAACTAGTAGTAATAAACTAGACATAACAAAGAAATGCAATAAATTGAAAAGATTACATCACTACAAATAGTAAGTAATATAAAATAGTAAGTAGTAATATAAAATACATGGTATTGTGGAGTACATTGTACTCAACCGTTATCTAGAAAAATAAAATGTTTTTGTCAGAAATGGTGATCCATAACCAAAATGTGACCGGTCTGGACTGCCAGTCTGGACCCCGGCTCTGCCGGACTGGACCCCGGACAGGACTCTAGCTCGGACCCCGGCTCCGCCGGACTAGACCCCGGCTCGGACCCCAGCTCCGCCGGACTGGACCCCGGACAGGACTCTGGCTCGGACCCCAGTGCCGCCACTCTGGACTCCGAAACAGAGGTGTCTGGAGAGGGCTCTGCCCTGGCTTTTCCCAGACTGGGCTCTGACTTGCCCTGACTGGGCCTTGAGAGTCTCTGGGAGCATCCAGACTTGAGGCTGGCTCTGGGAGGCTCAGGGGGTGACACCGCTGTAGACTCTGGGACAGGCTGACTGGAGAGAGCGGGCTCTGGGACAGTCTGACTGAACCAGGCGTGTCCCAGAGAGCAGGCTCTGGATCGGGAATGCGTCCCAAAAAAATAGGAACTCCTCCACGAACGCAGCATAAGACTGGCAGCAAGGATCTTCAGCCATTCACAGTGCCGTTGGCCAGGACAGAGCCTTGCCCTTGAGGAGGAGGAGGGTGTGGCCAACCTTGTTGATGTCACTGGTGAATTTCCAGGGCTGGAGCTCAAAGACCTGAGAGCACTCGGCCAGAAAAGGCAGACACTTGTGACGGTCGCCGTTAAATGGTGTCGGAATCCTTACCTCCCATTGTGTTTCTGGGTTCCACGCTATTGAGCGTGCTATTGCCATGCCACTGGAGATAAGGGTTGGAACCCATGAATGAAACAAGTGGGAGGAACTCACAGGAAGTATTTATTTCTCAACTAAAACTTCAAAACACAAACAAAACTAGAATAACAAAAAGGAAAACAAAGAAGAAAATAAAACTAACAAAACTGGAAACAAAACCACAGGGAACTGTCGCCCGGAAAAAGACAAAGGCAAACAGAATTACTGATAATAACTAGACTAGAAAAGACAGAGCTAGACAAGGCAAGGCAAGGACATGAAACACATACCACATGCCTCATTAACACAACGAATGATGCCTCAACATCAAAATTGTTAAAAACACACAACAATCAGGCTGCGTGCAGCTGATAATCAAACAATTAGGCTGCGTGCAGCTGATACAACTAAAACAAATGAATGAACAGGACAGAACAAACAGAAAACAGACAACAACGACCCCTACAGGGGGGAGACATTACAAAACACAGTCACGTGCGAGTTGTGACACAGCTATCACTACAGCACCCAGAGCAAGGGCACTTCAGTTGCTACCTGCCGCTGCAGAAATCAAACCAGCAACCTACTGATTACAAGCCTGACTAACTAAGCAGTAGGTCACAACTGCCCTAATCTGTGTTATCGACTTGGAGCCAGAATTTTTGTGTGAAAAGAACATTTAAATAAAAA
>JBAJNP010011997.1:0-11614 GCA_036877545.1 Yasuhikotakia modesta | reverse complement strand
GGGGGGGGGCGCCATTGGGTAAGCTGAAGACTTTGAAAACCCCTGTTTTATACTGTAAACATGGACAACCGCTCCATCTCCTCTTATGTGTTTGATTTGTACGATCAGCAGCATGTGATCATAACACATTGATTGTTTTTTCAGTCTCATCAACGCTGACTTCTGTGTTGCGGGGTGCCTCATCGCGTACGGCGCTCTGCTGGGGAAAGTGAGTCCTGTGCAGCTGATGATCTTGACCCTGTTTGGTGTCACATTGTTCGCAGTGGAAGAGTTCATTATTCTTAATCTTCTCCATGTGAGTGTCCGTCATCTTTACAACCTCGTGTTCTTATTCTGCTTCATGAATCAGGGTTGATTTTAGATGTTTATTTAACCTGCTTCTTTCACAGGTTAGGGATGCTGGAGGTTCTATGGTCATCCACACATTTGGAGCCTATTATGGTCTAACAATATCATGGATCCTTTATCGACCCAAACTAGAGCAAAGCAAGAATCTGGCTGGCTCTGTCTACCACTCCGATGTCTTTGCTATGATTGGTATGTTAGGAGCTCTTTTAAAGGTGTTTTTAGCTAAAGTTTGGGGTATAACTTAACTTACAGGACCTGCTCTCCAAAAATCCAGAACATGATCTGAAGATGTTTTCTTGACACAGGAACACTCTTCCTCTGGATGTTCTGGCCCAGTTTTAACTCTGCCATCTCAGACCATGGCGATGGGCAGCACAGGGCAGCCATAAACACATACCTGGCTTTGGCTTCATCTGTTCTCACCGCGTTTGCCATCTCCAGTCTGTCAGCGAAGAAAGGAAAGCTGGACATGGTAAGACACTGGATGTTATATCCACACCTTCAATCACAGTAAATCTGTATGTTGCAACCTGACATGTCTGCTTTGTGTAACATAGGTGCATATCCAGAATGCATCCCTGGCTGGGGGGGTTGCCATGGGAACTGCTGCAGAGTTTATGATCACATCGTATGGTTCACTGATCGTTGGCTTCTGTTGCGGGATACTGTCCACCTTCGGCTACCTGGTGCTCACTGTGAGTAAACTGGATGACTTTATTCTTCAGTTTTGAAACACTGTAATTCACCATCACTATATGTGGTTCATCTTCTAATGTAGCCATTTATGGAGAAGTATTTGAAGATTCAAGACACCTGTGGCATCCACAACCTTCATGCTATGCCTGGATTGCTTGGAGGAGTTGTAGGGGCTATCACAGCTGCCGTAGCCAGTGAGGATGTGTACGGACACGAGGGGTGAGTGCTTTTCCAAACGGGTTGCTAATATTAATATGAGACTAGTTTAATGTGAAGCAAGCAAAGCTATTTAAGATCATAGAGTGTCTAGAATGTTTGTGTGCAGAGGTCAGCGTACTTACCATTGTGTTTGTCCTCTCCAGGTTGATAAACACCTTTGATTTTAAGGGGGAGTATGCAAACAGGTCCCCGGGCACGCAGGGCGGGTTCCAGGCCGCCGGCATCTGTGTGGCTCTCGCGTTTGGAATCGTAGGTGGCATTATAGTCGGTAAGACAATGATCGCTGCTCGTGTGATGGTAAGGCATTTAAAATAAGTGCAGTATTAATGTTTTTATTGACTGGTTTTAAAGGCTTAATCCTGAGGTTGCCGTTGTGGGGAGATCCATCAGATGAGAACTGCTTTGATGATGAAGTGTATTGGGAGGTGCGTTTGTAATGAGATACACGTCAACACATGTGGGAAAATACTGTGTGAACAATATATATATTATTCGCTGTTTCCACCACTAAAGCTGTATTCATGTTATTGTTTGCAGGTACCTGAAGATGAGGAGAGTTTCCCCATTCTTGAGTACAATAATCACATGATTGGGAAAAATCCAGACATGTAAGTATATTTGATCATGTGCTCTTTAGTTCCTAAAGCAGCCTTACAAATGATCTACAGGTAAATAACAGAGACGTGTCACGCTTACAGCTTGATGAGGAGGGATAGTCCTTAGTGAAAAGTCTTTAAACAAACCAATGAAAGGAAATGTGAGATGATTCCCAGTGAACATAAAACCCACTGGGTCTGTGTGTTACAGCACCACCAGATGGCACTACAGCCACACAACAGCTTTACATCATTCACATCATGGTCGAGAAACACATTGCAATAACTCTATATTTATGTAGTAACTTAAGGCAGTGTGTGCATCATTATTTCTTGGGTTTGTAATGTTTTTATGTATTTTTCATTATTCAGATCGGAGTCTAACTTCAATGTGGACCAGAGCTAACTGAAGAATGATGCTCAGATCACAATGATGTTTAAAGTTAGGTTTTTTAAAGGTAAAGTTAGGTTCATCTGTTTTAAACGGATGTTGTGTGTGTTACAGTCTTCAGCTTTATTTCATTCTCTGTGAAATGAGTGAAATATTGCGCTGTCGTGTTTGCTGCTCTGTTGTTGAACTAACTAAAGGTTTTACAATGTTGTTCATAGTTAGGACTATTTATCTGTAGTTGCTCAATTGAATGCTGTACATTATTATATAAAGGTGCTTTGAGAGGTCAGTAATTGTATATTTTAGCCTTTTACAATGATTTTCTACAATGTTTCTTGAATTTGTTGTTCCTTACATTCATACTTTTTGACATATAATGTTGTATGTTTTTCTGCGTTTAACTCCTCAGAAGCAGCTGTGTTTTACATCCTTTATTGTTGTCTACTAAACGTTTAAGTAACTTTAATAAAACAGTTTCAGTCATTTTAACTAGCTGGTAGCTTTATTTGTGCTGAAACCGATGGGCTGTTTTATCATCTTTACCAAATCATAAATTCCTTCAGATGTTTTGTTATATATGTTGTCCCAAAAAATAATAAAAACAAATTATGAACAGTAAAACAATGATATGTAATGAACAACATATTTACAGCTGAATTGATGTATTCATAGCTGATGTGCTGAGCATTTAAGCATCGGTCGTGTTTTGTGTTTGAGTGATCAGTCAGGAGGCCCTCGTGGAGATATGAAACATCTGCACAAGGTTCATCTCCTCAGATGGTTTCACACCAGCAATGCAGGTCACTACAGATCCATACCAGTTAGCATGGCCCGCATAGGTGTAACCCATAAACGTGTTTTGCAATAAACAAACAAGACTTTTAATCTCAGATCCACTGAAAGGCAGATCAGTTTTGAGGGCTCCTGCAGGCGAGCTTCTTCAAACCCTCCCACATTCATTCACTCGCTCCTCCTCCACTGCAGGTGAACCTCACTAGAATAACATTTGAGCTGTTGAGCTGTTCTTGCTTCATGTTCATTGTTCCACCAACATCCACTTCATTCCTGACTTCTTGTGTCCGAATCAAAGGGCCGGGAGCCACTGATCCCCTCTCTAAGTCCTCAGTGAATGGAGCACTAGATTCATTGTCCATGAGGTCATAGTTCCTCAGGCCGACCCTTTAACCCGTCCAAATAGACTCATGTGGTTGTGAGAGAGACAGATTAGGCGTTAACGAGGCGTAATGCTCCTCACAGCAGAAACCCATGAATGCGTTTAAAGAACCCACATGAGAAGCATTTGGGAAAACCAACACACCAGAGAAAGAAGGTTCCCTAACAAGGGGGCCAATAATGAGGATTAGCATGACAAGCAGGGCCAGGTTTTGATCTCCTGGGATTCTCTGATTTACTGTCCCATGATTTATGTATTTACAAGAAGCAGTTTGTCACACAGATGAAAGGCCTCAGTGAGGCTCTGGAACTTAAGTACACTTATAAGTGTTCACGTTTAAGCTCCAGTACACTAACAGAAAGAAGGAAATGTCCACTGATGTCCAGCATGTATGTTAATGGGTCAGTTTATGAGCATTGCCACTAAGGTGTCATTTCATCACATCTCATATTATGTATTATATGGTGAATTATATTTAGATGTGTATTAGATATGTATTAGATTTAGTGACAAGGCCTACAAATATTCTGTAATGTCTGTCCTCAGTTTTCCTGTAGTTTGTTGATCACATTTGTATCTCACTAACTAACACCATTAGTTTGTTCATTAATCAGCAGATTGTGCTGGAACTGATGCACACCACAGACATGTTTTACTTTGAACATTGATTAAAACATTTAATAAATATTAAATAGTCAAGTAATAAATATTGAAATCATGTGTTTGTTTAAATCTATTTACATCAGACAGGTTTTAACATACGTTTGTGTAATATTATTAATCTTTTTTATAGTTTAAGATTAAAAGACTCAAAAGACATACTGTAATAAAGATTACAGTAAAATCTGTACATTTAGGAGAGCATGTTGTTAAAACTGCTTTAATGACAAATGAAGTGAAACGATGTTATCTGTCTGTTTTAATATGAACTCATTAAAATGGCCAAAGTTGTTCCTGTTACAGGAGCTACAGGCTAGGAAGTGGAAGGCTAATTCCTAGCCGTCATGTTAGCTCAACTGGTAGAGCATTGCGAGTCCTGAGAAAAACATTCTTCCAAATGAATAAATGTAAATGTAAGTTTGTCAATAATACATCTGATTTGTCAGGTGATGTTTACAGTATGCAGTACTGTAAATGTAGACACAGTTACAGAAGACAAATGGTGCCACTTCTTTATAAGTGATCTAATTACACCGGCTCCTGCTATTTTGTGATGGAATGCCTCATTCCTGCTGTCAGATAATTGTACAGTATTTCCTCTGAGCCCAACTGTAACCCTTTACCAAGATCATCATTTTTCCAACCTCAGAGTAACCAAAGATTCAGAGAGAGAGAACAGACAGGCTATCGGCCTTTAAGAGTGATATAATCATCAGGTCAGGAGGTGAAAGACTGTTGAATGAGAGGCGCTACCTTTCCTCTACTGCCCCGCACCCCCACTCGCTGCCCACCACTATAGCAGCCAACAACAGGCCAATTTGTCCATGAGGCCCTTGTACTCACACTCCCTGCCGAGTTATTTAGCTCCTCTCCTGCTTCTCAATGGCAGGTACTGATTAGAGGGGCTGCAATCTCCCTCCTTGTTCTCTTTAAAAGGAAGAAAACCTAGCCCCCTTCATCCTGACAATCTTTAATCTGATTATAGGCTTTCTACAGCTTTTCAGGCAGAACCAGCCATGGAGGACAATGGCAGGCCAAGTGGTTCCACACACAGGCTCTGAGCTATGTGATCCAAGTGTGCATCTCCAGGCGCTCAAACTCCGGGGCAGCTCTTTTCTAAGTAAACTATGGTGGGGTCGGCCCACCCGCCAGCCGGCCCACCCGCCCGCCGGCTGCTTCCTTCACACAGGGGATTAGTGAGAACATCTCTGTTAGAGGAGAAGCACCTGACCCCATTAGGGGGAAGAAGAGGCTGGACCGCAGCTCTCAGGCGTTCAGCCTGATGTTGCAGTAAAACCCTAATGCCAGTCCTTGCCATTGTTCCCCTCATCTCCATGTGAAATCAGTGGACGTGTCACTGCAGCTGTAATCTGTGACCTCAGCATCTCCTCACAGGCACAGATGTTGTAAACTAACCTCTGCTGTGTGTTTATTAGGCTGTATGTAAAACACCTGTGGATGACTGAGGGATTAGAGGGATGGATGTTAGAAGTGAAAACAGATGTAAAGGTAAATGTTGTAACTGCGTGGAACCTGATGTTATCACAGCTGTTTGTGGCAGAGCAACACGCTGACTGGAAGCCCTTATATATTGGGTTATATAGGTTAAATATTATATAATATTATAAATAATATTATAAGCTATGCATATTGTACTATTATTTTGTATAATGTGTATTATGCTATGTTTGTCATATTGTGTATAATGTATATATTGTGCATGCTGTAAGTTTATTTTTGTATATTTTGTGTAAATGGTGTGTAAGTATTGTGTAAATTTATTGTAGGTTTGTGAGGATTTTTACTATGACATGCATGTAAATACAGCGTTTCAGTTTTACTACCAATTAGAGGAAATATTAAAATAGTTCTGTAATATTAAATAGTTCTGCAGTACATTTCTCAGTTGTTAACAGAAATTTAACACAAATAGTATTAACCGGATTATAAACTCATGAAACATGCCCCGATCTGAAGAGTCACTCAAAGACATGAAATGACCTCTCAATGTATTATCATCAGTCCTCATTCACCACATCAGTGAGTGTTTAAAGTTCATAAACGTCACACTGATTGATCAGGAAATGACCCAATTGACCCAGTTTGACCTCTTACAACAAGTCCATTTCCATGAGAATGGAGGAGTGTGGCCTCAGGGAGAGAAAACATGCTAACAACTGACCAGCCGCTCAATGAAAGACAGATATGAGCACAATGTCTGCGTTTCTCTAGGAAATGTATCAGTACACCAGAAAGCATGTTGCACTGTCTTCTCCTACAATACTACATAGTGAAACATGTAGGAAAACATTGATATCAAACACATGCGCTCATCAATACTGACTTTAGTACAAAATATGAATTAAAGAGCTTTGGTCTTGCATTGTGCATCTGGCTCTTCATTAACACATTTACAAGCTTAAATCTCACCTTTTCCTCAGATAAATCCTGCTTTCCCAGCCCTCCAATCAGCTGTTCAGTGCCCAATATGGTGGAATCAATAGATCAACACATCTGCTGTGTTTAGGGCAGCCGTTCCTGTCCTCTGTGTTATATTCCCACCCCCTGAGCGGCAGCCCCTCTAAATGAGGATCCTAAGCCACGCCGGCACTAGAATTACAGCTAATTACGAGGTGGAAGCGATTATTATGACCGGCTCCTTAAACCAGTGCTTGAGGTAAAAAGGGGATAATTGGTTGGAATAAACTGATTGGTTCCTTTGATCGATTCCTCTGTTGAGTGACACAGGCAGAGACAAATTATTTTCCCTCAGTGGGCATGAAGAAAGGGTCGCTACCTGACCACGATGAAAAGCTGCGAGTTCAGAAATAAGGATGGAAGCTGTCAAACAAAAAGCTTTAGACTAAAGGAAACACCTCTCTCTGTTTCACCATCTGCTCTGATTCAGAGACATCTGAGATCATCATTCACAGATGTTTCTTATGTCACGTTTCTTATTGCCTCGAGTGGTTTTGGATTATAGGGAGCGTGACACGTTCTGTCTATTCTGAAAGAAAAGTTTGCTTGTGCTTGTACAGGACCTGCTCAGTGTGGTTATTTATGTGTCTCACTCCATTTGTTTTAATTTAACAAGATTTATCTCAGGAAAACATTTAAAGAAACAATACTAACATTTTGGTGTAAATGAAACTAAACTTGTGGCAGTGATGTTAGACAGATAACAGCTTAATATGAAGCTATTAAAAAACAATTGCTTAAATGATGCTGATAAAATAATGGGTGTCATGTTCTGTGTCATATTCATGTTGACTCCAGTGCTTTGATTATATAAAGGTTAATTTTATTTAATGAACACAATAAGGTTGTAGATTTTCTAACCAAAGTCAGTGTAAAATACTAGCAGTAAGAATAAAAGAATGTAAATGACAGGTAATATCGGCAGGTTAAACCAAACTGTTTATAGTGTGTTTTCACTGAATATTTGTGTGTGTTTGGAGGTTTGGGGGGGGGGGTATAAAAATGTAGTGTTTAAAGATTGTATCCCAGCAGAGAGTTTTTCCCGCCCAAACGAAAGCTTAGTAACCTTTTGTATTCGTATCCCCCCCCCCGGTCCAGACAGACAGTGACATCTGTATGCGCTGCAGCCAGCAGCTCTTCTAAGTGCTTTCAGAGGCCCTGTCAAATCCTACAATCAAAAAAACAACAGATTAGTCATGATCTTATCCACCGAGTATCTGCCCCTTTCTTTTCTTTATCTAGGGTTAAGGGGGGGGGGGCTTTTCAGAGACATCAGATGAACTTCACACCAGAAAACAGACATGGGAAAGGCAGAAGAGGGGTGTGTTTTCAGCCTTGCTTCTCATTCGCAAAGGCCTTGTTGCTAAGTTGTAAGGCCTCTCCATCTCTTCACTGTTGTTTCTAGGGATGAAGCCTTTTTAACACTGGACAGTGGTTGCTAGGCAGGGCAGAAAGTGTAGGAGGGCACGCTGTCCCGTCTGGCAGCATTGTTGTCTGGCTGAAACATCTCTTTCTTTCATTGCTGCTGAATGACAGGTCGCTGGAGCCCTCATGTGACACCTCCATCTCCCCCAGTGAAGGAACCCGCAGACCTACTGGGTGGCATGAAAGAAGATGTTGCTCTGAATGCGCTGGACTGCGTGTGTGAGATGATCTCACAGGCTCTCTGACTGACAGTCATACTGAATATTTCCACTACAATAATATCTATAATATCTTTCAACTAATACCTGAAGTGGAAGAAGTCACATCAAAATATGCTTTTTAATTTTAAATCATTGTCAAGCAGTATTGAAAGCCTACACACAACAGCGTTCAGCTCAGCTGGTAAAGGGTGCCACCAACATTAAGGGTTCAGTTCTTAGGAAATGCATTTACTTACAAAACTTTACACCTAGAATGAATTGTGTAATAAACTGTCTGGAGAATGTCTCTATTAATCACGGCCCCAGACAGACACCTACATGTGGACAAGAGACGTAAACGGCCCCCATCGTTCATTTATCAACACATGCATATTCATATCTCCACAT
Source organism: Yasuhikotakia modesta (assembly GCA_036877545.1). NCBI lineage: Eukaryota > Metazoa > Chordata > Actinopteri > Cypriniformes > Botiidae > Yasuhikotakia > Yasuhikotakia modesta. Next base: position 3,019 of record JBAJNP010011997.1, on the reverse strand, counting down.
GCAGCTCTGCGAACCACAGACATGTTCAGGTGCAAGAAAATGTGAGACAAGGGTGGGCGGGGTTAAGGGGTGGAGTCTCGTTGCCCTGATGTCTGATTAAATTACTCTTTCTCAGAGTGTTAATGTGTGTGTTGCCTCCCACCACCATCGGTGGACGCAAATTTCAGGCACTCACAGACACTGGGGCCAAAAAGTCAGTCTGAAGTAACTAATCTGCCACTTTTTAGACTAGACTGCATCTCTGAAACGCCTTCCATTGTGTAAAATCCATGGGAATTCTCACAAGGCAGCAAAAATTAAACTACTGAAATGAGGCTTTTATTACGCTCTAATCCCTAAAGCAGTTTGGGATATGTGTGTATCTTATGGTTCTTGACAGTTCTGCAATTGCAATAATTCATATGCATGATTATATTTGAACCGCATTCTCCATGACGGAGCGTTTAATCTCTGATGCAGACGTTATACATCACAAGTGTCTGACAGAAACACAAAGACATGTCTGGTAGCACATCCAGTTACTGAAGCATGCCGAGAACGTCCCACAGGAAGACCGCCATTCAGAAACCATTGGAGATAAGGTGCTGATCTCCAAAAGCCATGGCCCCCTGACCCCTGATCAAAGGTCAAAATCATCCTGACATGTCCCATCGCCAGCAGTTACTGGTGAGCTGCACCCTAAAGATAATGTTCTCACACCTTCTCAACTGGTTACAGAAACATCACTTCTGCACAACATCCCACTGTCATCAAACGTCCCACTGATCATCATCATGATCAGCAGCTTTATAGAGTGTCAAAGGGTAGAATTACAATTTATTTAGAATTACAATATCCAACAATCAATACAATAATCTGATGTTGAAATGTTGTTTTATATTGTTAAATCCCTGCTTCATTAGTTTGGGTACGGCTGTCACTTGTGTCACTTTGATTCATTTTGTTTAATGTAATCAGGGTTTTTTAGGGTGAGTCGTTTTTTAGGGTCTGTAGTAATTTAAGTGAAGATCTGGGGTTTATACTGTGTGAAGAGTCTTCATCACATCACACGTCATTTACAGCATCACACTCAGTCGGGCTGTTAGAAAACCCAAATGTCTAAGCACTCAATGATCTTTTTAAAACCCTGTCAGAAAGGTTGTGTTCCTCTCATCATACAGCATATTTTTTCAGTTCAGTGGCAAAGCATTTGAAAGGGTGTAATTATGGTTATAGACGTAACGCTAGGATGTCCCATTAGGGTGTAGTGGTTGGTGATTACATGGCTGGTGTGTTGCAGAGCACAGGCTATTAAAGAACATGACCTATGGTGATTGTCCACTTATCTTTGAAAACCTGATGAAAACTAACCTCTAGACCCAGGCTGGATGTTGATTGACAGCTACTTGGGTCCTCCTTCGGTTGCAGGACTGAAGTTTTCCTTGACAGCTGTACCAGAGGTGAGTGAAAGAAGATTTGGTAAAATTAAGCCTTTAAAACTTATGCTGCCTTCCTGTTAGCTCAACTGGTAGAGCATTGCATTAACACCACAAAGGTTGTGGGTTTGATCCCAGGGGAAGGCAAGTTCTGATAAGAAAAAAAATATGTATACATTGAATTCATTGTCACTTTGGATAAAAGCTTGGATAACAACCTCTTGAGAGCTTGTTAGCATATTGCTACGTGGTTTCTAGTACTTTACAAAGATGCTGTTGTTAGCACATTGCTATGAGGTAGCTGTATGTTGTGCATTGTAATGTGTTAATTGGGATCCTGTAAGTTGGTTAGTAGGCTGCTAAGTGGTTGCTTCCTCAATGTTTACTAGTCCAACACAAAATAATCCAAAAGTTCAACCTTAAGATAAATAATAAAACTTTTCTCAACAAGTTGCACAATTTGAGGTCATATTTTCGTCAATAGTACAATTAGCTTTTATGTACCACAAATAAATATTACTTTAACATCCTTGAACGATAAATGAATAAGCAAGATTTAGCCTAATTTCAATAGAATGAAAGTATGCCCACATTTCATACCTCTCATATCTGACACCTCACTGTTCCATCAGATCCAACCAGGGTCAGATATTTCTACACCATTGTTGTTCATCCATTTTATTGCATTTATACAGTTGATGCTTCACATAACTGTTAAATAAACACACAGAAACAAACTAAAAGTAGAGTAGAGTGTAGTAAAGTAGAACTAAAACTACACTGTAGTGTAGTTCTTCAAAAACAGCAACACAGAGCAGTGGTCCAGGAATGGTCTACTGATGTGCTGAGGTCACAGGTGTATGTTTATAGTGTTATTTACCACCACTTTGAATGTGGCTCAACCAATCATAATCAAGGACTGGAACTGTCTGTTTTATAATGCTCATTTTTCACATACCAGTATATTGTCAGTGCTGTATATCAAAGGCCACAGACAGATGCGCTGCAGCACCAGGCAGAAAGAGGGCAGCCTCCTCCCAGCCCAGCGCTGCAGGAGAAACAAGATTGTGGAGCGTGAGGAGGGACCAGGCCAATGGTGAGGCATGAGGGGTGTTTGGGTGAGAGACGACAGCCTGAGGATTGTTCCAGCCCCTGACTTGCCACTCATGAGAGGTTTGGGGTTCCCACGGTCCGTGCTGCAAACACACGCACCTTCGCCTTTCTTCCACTGGATCCGCAGTGATGTCATTCATTATCATCAAAATGCGCGCGGCTGCGGGCGTGAGTGTGTGTGTGTCTGCTTCAGAGTGTGCGTCCGCGTGAGAGAGGCAGCCATAAAGAAAAGCACCATTGTCTGTGTTGAAATAAAGAAACTGAACCATTGTAAATGGGTAAGGCTGAAAAATGCGCTGGAATGAAGGGTTCACTGAGTTATAGTTGGGCTGTCACATCCTGTCAAGAGCTCACAAACAGTGACATCCAATGCAAACAGCTCTGTGACAGTCCAGCCCTGAGATTTACATTCACTTCTGTAAATCTACTTTGTAGGTTTACATTGTCTCACCACTGGCAAAGATTGTGTGTGTGTGTGTGTGTGTGTGTGT
>JBAJNP010011996.1:0-13981 GCA_036877545.1 Yasuhikotakia modesta | reverse complement strand
TTTTTTTTAAGTACATCCTCCAGCCTTATTGTGTTGCTGTTTGTGTCTTTGGGAAACATACAGCCCATATTGCATAAGTAACACAAAACACTTTACATCTATTTAGATTTGCAAATTATTTCCATTATCAATAAAGCTGACAGTGTGTTATTTTAATTAATGTTATGTAATATTCCTTTCCTTGCAGAAATATCGCCGCTCCTTCTAACATACATTTTCCAACTATAAGCTCCTACTGGGACTGTAATACAAAAAAACAAACAAACCACAACTCAAAATGACATTTGAATCATGAAAGGCTGCAAAACAGCCCTCAGGCCTTAATATTTCTAAGGATGGAGATGCACTGTTAATCACGACTGTGCTAGCCACTATGTCCTCACCAGACCTCTGGGAAACCCTGACTTGTAGAGTCGAAGGTATCCAAGCCCAGACTCGCATGGCGTGATAAGGCTATTATCGGCCATTTCGCAGCTGTGATATTTGATTGTGCCCCACGCAAATGCTCACGTAATTACACTGACAACATTTTTCAAATACAGCGTGTTGAAAAAGCGCCAGAAGAGATATGGGCAAACTGTAATTGGCTTGGGTTCCAGCACTGGAAAAGGGATACGCAGAACTGTGGTCAAAAAGATGTTTGTCAATGTCTGGAAGCACAGCGTATGTGATGAACCTAGCATGCTAATGCACTCACACCTTTATCAAGTCAATCAGGCCTCTAAGACACTGGTAAACATATATACTTTATCTCTTCAGCTCCCTTGCTTTCTTTCTCACTCTAATGTGTTCTTTTTACTTTACACTCACCCCACCCTTTTAATTCTTTGTCTTTTCATCAACTGAGCCAAATACATGTTTTTTAAATCCTCCTTCTTATGTAGTTTTGTTACAGGATTACGCTACCGGGCACAGCTACTACAATCACTGTTAAACTGCATAATTCCTTTGTCCAGCCAGCATACAGCTTTAAGGCGCTCCCCTGACCTACTGGATAATGCCAAGCACAGCTTGTATATACCAACATTTAGTAGTTTGATATTAAATATCCTGTATATGAATGGAGCATATGGTGACAGATTCAATGTATCAGTGCTATATTGATCTTTGCAGATCTTTAGACAAAGAGTGAAGAACGCTGGATCAGGCAATCGCTGCAATTTTAACATTTCTCCTTTGCCAGCAGTGAAAAACACCATCCGTGCTATCAAAGACACAAAAAGTAAGGCTATTTTTAAAAAGTATTTCACTCAATGTTATTTTTAACAATTATTTCACACAGCGGTCTGACATCTATTTATATGTATTTGGTACCATTCACAATTAGAGCAGTTTAAAGATTAAATCTATTGGCTGAAGGACTGCTTAGTGGAGCTCGGGTTCAGTCCACCAGCTGAAACCTTTCCAACACAGTTAATTTGATGGCAACTAGCTCAGTGTATGTTTGCGCTACCAACTTACATCTCAAACAGCCATACCACCCATAGAGAACAAGAGCTTAGGTGCAAATCGTTTTTCAGTAGCGATCGTTCTTAATGTTTGCACCTGAAATGACATGCAGAGCCGCCGATTAGCCAGGTCAATGCGTTTGGCAGACTTTCAGGCTACAGCTCTGTTGCTTGGCAAAAAAAAAGAGAGCGCTGAAACAGAGGTGGACAAATAATCCACTTTGGCAACCATCCAATGATGGCTTTGCTCACTTTTCGTTATTTTTATGACATTGTCCACACTCAGTTTCCTAACACCAGCAAATAACAGTGAATATAAAAGCACCACCATAGACGAGTCAGAAGAAACCATATTTTCTAATAAAAACTGCTGCCAAAATGTCTCAGAAAATAAAGCAAGCACCCAAATTCCTGCCCACTCTGTCTGTAAACCAAGCTAGTTACCAGTAACCAGATTTAGCCCTTTTCACTATGTTTGCTTAAGGCCCTGCGGCAGCACTCCCTTGATCCCGCCCTCCCTTGCTGCTGGTAGCCGTGGCAGGCTGAAGGATGGAGCAGACTGGAGCAAATCTCACCTCAGGCAGCGGCATGCCGTTGATGATGAGGTCAGGCTGCTGAGGGCCCTGCCCTGTGAAGGTATGGTGGTAGCCATGATTGGGTGCTGCATTCCTGGAGTTCTGGTTCTCCACGTTGAGGAAGGTGCTATCGGAGCGCCTGCAGCCCAGTGGAAGAGTCTGCTGGTGGTAGTCGAAGTAGTTGAGCGAAGAGGTGAGAGACGAGCAACTCACCACATTCATCTTGTCCGTCTCCTCCACGTCTCGCGGCACCAGCCGGATGTCGTTCTTGCTCAGCTTCTTCTTCTTGCTGGACTTCTTCTGGTTGCCATAGGAGTACTCCGCCACCCTGCGCAGGTACAAGAAACTGAACAGACTCAATAAAGCAGTGCTCTGCCTTTCTCACTACACACACAGCCAGGGCCAGGCCCTACCTGGCTCTGGCTGAGGTGCCAGACCCATATTCATTGGCAGCACGAGAGTAGCCACATTCAAGTGACCTCCGGCCACCAATGGAGCCGACACCCCTCATTTGTTTACATTTCCATGCTCGGCGGGTCAACTTGTCACAAAAACACATACACAATGCAAACATGCCAAACCACAAAAGCGTACACGGCGACAAATGACACTAAATGATACCAGCGAAATGGTGAGCAATATTATTCAAAGTCAAACCCACATTTGTCTGTTTTTCTTACTTCCATTTCAAACCAGCCCACTGGCAGTTGGCGTATGCGTTTCAATTCTCTGAGCTACACTCTGTGGTGACTACTAACTTAATTTGAAGGTTTTGATTCTAATCACAGTAAATGAGAAACTTAGAGACTTTGCCCTGAAGGATGCTTAGGTTGCAATATATCCACTCTAACTTAAACTTGAGAGTCACAAGAAGAGTTGGTGTAGTAAACAGTCTTTGTCTGAGCTATTCCCTGCTGACACTTCTTCCCGAGATGATCATTATATCTTATAGCCTGAAACAATCTTACATTTATTTTTCGTTTTATGTCCTCTGAAGGGCACACATTCATTTTAATGCATGCTTTTTGTGTAATGGTATACTCTCTCTCTCTCCTCTCTCTGCCTGCACAACTACCTAACAAAGCCCCTTCTGTGGTTTGTATTGGGATTCAGCTGGTGTCTCCCCGCTCCTTACTTTTCTCTGGCTTAGAAAAATGATAACGGAGCAGGACCTTATCTTTTTAGAGAGCATCTGAAAGCTTTTTTCCTTTCTTGAGCTAAATCAGACAAAAGTTGGACAGTCTAAGCTTTCTTAATAGCTGACTGAAAAGTGCACTATTCTGTCATTGTTGCCGCAGTGAACTTGTTTTTTTCCTCAAAGAAATAGTGACACAGTATTTTGCAAACGGGTGAGTTAAGGCTCTGGGTGTAGTATGAAAACAATACATTAAACTGGTTAAGCCACGTTGGCATTTCTAAATACGATTGTTGTTGTTATTGTAATATTGTTTTCAGTTATATTATAGCTTTTAATTGCTTTGGTTAAAGAAAATTAGATTATTTATTTATTATTATTGCTGTTGTTAATATTATTAAGCATTTTGTCTTATAATACAACGTTTGAAAAATGAAACAGCAGTATTTTTTAACTACGATAAACACATATCTACTCTGTTTGGCTCTCTTAGCTGTAAAGGCATTTCAAAGAGTCACAGATGAGCCAGAAAGGAGATTCAGTGAGCATAGAAAAAGGTCTCTCACTAACCCCCTGTTGGGAGAGCAGAAAGCCTTTATCAGGTTTCTGTATCTGCAGAGTAAAATAAATGTTAACAGCAGCAATCTAAACTCGGACCTCTCTAAACATCCTGCCATCACAATGAGCCTGGTTTTGTGTGTGCCTAACTGTTGAAGCTGCCTGGCTTCTTAAAGACGATCGCTTACAGTCGACATCTCTGTGAAGATGGATCATTATGCTGTTGTATTGCATGAAAAACTGAACAACAATTCATGGTGAAAAGTATGGTAATGGTCTCAGGTTATATTTGCAGAAGTAATTTATATGGAAATATTGAGAGTTAATGTAGCAGTGAGAAATCAACACTGGCCAATGTTACAGACTTTTAAGTATTCATATTACAGTAAATTAACAAAATAATATTCCCTCCACACAGCATGTCTCAAAGACTATTACTGAGTGATACATTTGCATGATTAACCTTTTTATGTACATAATTACTATTATGAAAGTGTGACTGTTGCCATGGTAACATTTGGGCTCTATGGCCTTGCTACTGTATTAAGATATACAGACCTCTGTGATCGCAATCATAATACACTGCCAAAGCCATAAACAAAACCTACAAATGTGTGAGCAACAAGTTAATATTTTATTAGACCACATTTGAGAGAAGAAAGTTTTACCAATAGTTTCTGCAAACGAACGCCAAGCTCATGCAGACGGTGCGTGTATAATGACAGGCCTATGCTTGACTGACAAAGCATCAGTCACCATTAAAAAAATACTTCAAGTACATTTTTACTTTATACGTTTTAGTTTCATTTTGTTTATTTAGAGGCGTATTGTGACCTCTCTAAATATGTCACTCAAATGAATCGATATAAATTGTATGTAAACTGTATTGTGTAAGTTTTTTCTCATTTAATATTGGTGACTATAGTGGCAATATGGTTACTATGATAAACAATGTAACGTGTTTGTTAAAGGGACTCATGCATATTTCTGTCATTATATAGCAATGGTTTAAGCAGAGGCCTAAGCGCGCACACGCTCATGCACAGGTGACAACGATACGGCGCGATTGACACCAAGCATGCGCTCTTCCCATGTTTTAATTCCGGTATAAATTCAGAATAAAATACTTTGTACTACAACTATAATCATATAAACAATATTTAACTAGGCTGTGTGCAACCGTGTAAAGATGAGAAAAATTGTTTGGTTACCTGCAGTTGTACGTTCGGATTTCCTTGTTGTCCCGTTTGCACTTGACTGCCACAAAAATCATTGTAACAAACAAGATGACTGCAATAGACCCCAGGGCAATTATGAAAATGAGAGACAAGTTGACGGGTCCTATTTGTTCCTGTGTATTCATATCAGGGGACAGATAAATGACAATATAGGCAGAGGCAGATAGCGACGTTTGGCCATGATCGTGCGCCACCACGGTTATTTGGTATGACGGTTTCGCGTTTTCCCCAAACGTCTTTGTGGTTCGCACCTCACCATTAATCTGGTCGATTTCAAAGTATGCCATGTCTCCTTCTGAAATGGAGTATGTTAACCTTCCGTTTTCCCCCTCATCGTAGTCATCAGCTTTTATTTGAGTAACCAAATAACCAACTCCAGCGTTTTTGGGAATGGATACCTCCGCGGTGCCGTTAACTAGCGGCGGGGTTGTCATCACAGGTGTGTTGTCATTTACATCCAGTACCACGATGCGCACGGTGGCGTTGCTGGTCAGTGGCGGATCTCCCCCGTCTTTCGCTGACACTTTAAACTCAAAGGTCCGCGTATCTTCGTGATTAAAAGCCCTCACACCATATATTTCACCGTTGGAGTTGACCGTAACGTAGGACTCCACAGACATTCCCCGCACCTCCGATTTGATTATTTCGTACGACACGGTGCCATTCATGCCCAGGTCCGGGTCTCTGGCTGACACCGCCAGCAGAAACGCACCTGGGACGTTATTTTCGAGGACCATGGCTTGATAATGTGGTTTGGTGAAGTACGGGGGATTGTCGTTTTCATCAGTCACTTTAACCGCAAAAGATTTTGAGCTTCTAAGCGGGGGGTATCCGCTGTCCTCGGCTAAAATGGTGAGATTATACATATCTCTCTGCTCTCTATCCAGACGGCCATCAACAAGTAAGGTGGAGAAGCTCTCGAACTCGTTGAGTCTGAAAGGCACGTTACCCTGCAGTCTGCACTGCACTTTCCCATTCGCTCCCGAATCATTGTCTGAGACTCGCACTAGTGCTATGACATATCCCAGAGGCGCGTTCTCGCTCACCTCCACCATCTCGCTGTTTTCTGACAGAAGTTTGATTTCTGGTGCGTTGTCGTTCACGTCTATTACATTGACAATCACTTTACAGTGGGCAGGGATCGAGTTTGGACCCAGATCTTTGGCTTGTACATCTATTTCGTGTACGTGCAATTCTTCGTGGTCCAAAATGCCATTGACTGTTATCACGCCAGTTTTAGGGTCGATTTTAAACATCTGTTTGGTCAGGTTGGAGACAAAATTAATAAACGAGTAAACCACCTCGCCGTTGGTTCCTTCGTCTGGATCCGTAGCGTTCAAGTCTATGACAAAAGTGTTAATAGGAGAGTTTTCCAGCACGTTTACAGTGTATGATGGCTCGTCAAATACAGGGTTATTATCATTGGAGTCAATGACTTTAATGTTAAGTTGCACAGTCCCAGACTTTGGGGGGTCGCCGCCATCCTCAGCGGTGAGTTCAAACGTATAACGGGACTGCGTTTCTCTATCTAAAGTCTTTTCCACCACAAGCTCCGCGATCTTTGAGCCGTCTCCCCTCGTCTTAATCTCGAGACCAAAAATATCATTCGGGGTAATTGTATAGGTTTGAATGCCGTTGCTCCCCGAGTCCGGATCGCTTGCCCCCTCTAGGGGAAATCTGGTACCGGGAGCAGCATTTTCTGAGATTTCTATCTCAATGTGGTTGGTAGGAAAACGGGGCGCGTTGTCGTTCACGTCAATGATCTCGATTTTAATCACGCAGATCTCCATCGAGTTCGACATCACCTCCAATGAGATGAAACACTTCGGTGTCTGTCGGCAGACAGCGTCCCGATCAATTTTTTGTTTTGTGATAAGCAGTCCGGCGGGACTCAGATTAACCCATCGCGGCTCGGAATTAGATATGACCCTCAAATAAGGCTGTCGGCTTCCCAGTGCAAACCCCGCAACTTTAGCGTCTGCCGTCACGTTCGCTATCTTCGTCCCTGCGCGCAGCTCTTCTTCCACTGTGTATTTCAGATTAAAAACTGCATCGACTCCAGTCCAGCACAGAAGAAAGCACAAAAACATTTGTGCGAAATCCATGTCCTTTGTATGCATTATACCTGTTGATGTCTGTCTTTACACGCGTGTCTGCGTGATCATTTATTAACATTTAAACATGTACATTCGGCACGGCGTAAAAAAGCCCCAATAAGTCAAGTGAATAAATTCACAGTCTGGTAGAGATCCTTTAAAAAGAACGAAAGTGTTTATATCTGCGATGAAATTCATCTGACTTACTGGTTTCGCAGTTGATAACTTCCAATTGACTTCACTGAAATCTTACACTCGTCGGTCGTGTCTTGCGTTATTTAGAAAAATATAAAAGGAATAATTCTTCATTTAACAAATGCAAAAACATCGTGAAGGAAAAACATGACTTTAACACGAACATTTACGTAGTTCATGGTGATCAAGATGTAAACCGACCATTTTGAGTCAGTGAGAAAAAAGATTTAATACGAATGTAAATGGAAGCTCCTCAATTTGTGAATGAAAGACCGATAATATTGAACATTTCCAATTCAAAAAAAAGATTTGCCTTGGTATTTTAATTCGTGACAAACATTCGTTCACTTGGAATAAAACTGAGTTGAAAACATCATTCATGCCCAATCAATCCATATAATGAGCTGAAGTTAGGAGGTCTCCTCCTTGATCCGCATTTATGTCCATACCCATATCCAGCTGAAAACACCGTGATCCCGATGTTAGTGAAAAAATGCAATGGGGCGAGAAAAAAACCCACCAGTTACTGAAACTGGATCGATGGTGGTTAACCAATATTAATACTAGTTTAGTCCATTTTTCAGTGGTATTCCTAGTCGTGCAAGCAGTAGGCGCCGTGTCCACAGATGATCCCGGAGATTTCTCTCAACAGCGCGAGTGTCTTATATGAAGGTATCTCAGCTGCTCTTAGTCCAGAAAGAACGAAACAAAATCCTTTTTAAAAACAGAGGCAAGATCAACTAAGATCAATTCTGGTACTTGTGAGTGCACCTAGATGCGCCTCGTCGTCCGGTCTGAAATATCCAGCCTGTGGATGAAGCAAAACACAATTATTGATATACTTCTCAAATGTGGTTCACTGTGGTAAACGCGCGGCGCGCATCTTCAGCGCATACTGTCGACTGCACAACTCAGTGTCTGGCGCTCAGTCTCAGGACCCGCAATCCCCTCAGCCAATCAGAGGTTACACTGGAGAGCTGGATTTGCTGGTGGGCGGGGCTAAGCTACAGCTATGAAACTCGACCAACTAGCACCAGTTCAAGTAGCGATTGCTGTATGTTATCCGAGCTAGTTATATCTTATATCTAGAGGTGGTTATGTATAAATGTAACTTTACTGTAGGTTAGAAACTTTACAGAACTGCTTATTTAATTATATTAAATATTCTTAGCCGACGTAAGAATAATTTGGCACACATGATGCGCTTGTAATGCTTTGCAACGGCGTTTAAACAACATGTTAAAATGCATTAATTTATATTGTGCTTTCTTAACTTTAACCCGGTGGGTGCAACCATTTCTTCTTATGGTAGAAAGTACCCCTTTGCATACAAAGTATAAGTCTTTTATCCCTAGATATTTCACACGTGAAACCTGCTCGTATCAAAGCTGTGTTAGATCTGTTCATTATCCACACGTATTGTGATCTGATCCGAGCTGGCAAATGAGTATTTACTCGTCTCTCTAATATTAAACAAGACGTAAAGGTTTACTCGTCTCTCTAATATTAAACAAGACGTAAAGGTTTACTCGTCTCTCTAATATTAAACACGACGTAAAGGTTTACTCGTCTCTCTAATATTAAACACGACGTAAAGGTGATCTACGTGTTGCGTCGCAAGCTTTCGGTGATGAAATGTTTACTTTGTGCGGACAGTAGTCGTGTTAGGAAATATGAATAGTATGCACGCATATGAACAGAAGACAATATCAACACCGCTTTTACTAGCTGTTCTCGAAATAACAGCGTTTAGGTTGCGCTTGTAAATGTTAAAGAAAGCTGCCAGAAAACTGCCCCCATCACTGATGACGAGCGCAACGTATGAATGACCCCCACCCCCTTTTCACTGACACACACTAGCGCATTTGGGCGTGATATAAAATAGCTACAGGCTTTAAGTCTAAGGATGGACAATAACGCATTAAAATATTAATTCAGCTGATGAAGTTACCCAAAATATTATTATGTGTTCTCTTAAAAGATGTTAGATAATAGATAAAATGTTTTTTATTAATATATATATATTTATACTTAAGTGCTAGAAGTTTTCATACAGTGACTGCTGTAACTATACATATCTATATTAAATGTGCACACGTGTGCACGCATTTTACACACGTGTGTGTATTTAATATATATTCATCTGTTTTGTCACCTGCTGCTTTTTCGTCGATATAATACACTTGAATGTAACATTACTTCCTGTGGAGTCACCACCCACCGCGCATTTTTATTATTCAAATTCCCAGTATCTGTCTCTCTAACACTCAAAGAGTCAGGAACGTGTGTATGGATGAAAATCCCAGCGATCCTGTTGAGGGTAAATCGTGTTTAAAGTCACAAGGCTGACACCTAGCGGCTGACATCTTCTCCATACACTTAAAGAAAGTTCGTTTCATTCTCACGTATTTTTACACAATACCGATTGGAAAATAATAAGTATTTAAATGATTGCATTTTTAAATCAACATAAACATAATATTGTTTTAAAATAATGTATTGCAGTTAAAATGCACTTGTCTTGCTTATTTTAAGTCAACATGGGTGCTGTTAGTTGATAAAATAACCACTATATATAATCCTGAATTAATGCATACATCATTTTTAATACTGTCGTGTCAGGTCACATTTCTGAACAAACATAACACAGCTTGCAGTGCTTTAGGGACAGCTGTCAGCCTATTGGTCTGTTGACTTTTGAAGCTTGTCCAGCTTTAAATAAAAAGCCAGGATACAGAAGGTGTAGTTCCACAGGTAGTTTGATTATTTTAATGAATTCTTAATGGGGTGGATGGATTAAACTATTTGGGTGATTTTTTTTAACTCTTGCCTTTTAAAGCATTTAAAATATAGCATGTGGTAGCATAAAACTCAGGAAAGGGTTGCATATCAAGACTCCTGCTTAATAAGTTGTTTGATCTCTTATTTTATTCACAAAAACAATTAGTTTTAACACACAACTTTGACAGCAAGGTTAATCATTTTAGCTGTTTAGCTAGTTTGGCTAGTTTTTTTTTTATGTTCATTGCATTTTGTTTGTGCATTACTATTGAGGCATTGCTATTCTAAATTTGTGACTTTGATAAAGAAACTAAAACTTATAATTGTAAGCTAGATTGTAATGTTTGTTTAAAAACAGTATTTCTCTTTTACCTTTCTTTGATTTTTGCTTAGCTTCCTCCATTATATGGCACTATTTGTGCTCATATGTAGGAGGTTTTGATACTGTCATGTAAGTGATGCATATGGATGGGATTTTAATCTTGCTGAGATCTATTCATTGTAATGGAGGAGAAATGACCATCAAAGCCAGAGAGAATTCAGCCTAGTGGTGAGAGACAGTGTAAAATGGGTGCTACATCAGTGCACAGAAAGGCAGCAATAGCTTTCAAACAAATAATGACACACACAGGATCGCAAACATATGCTTTGAAGTTCTTTAAAATGACGTAAAACATTAATAAAGTAAAAGAAGACCAAGATTAAGAGGGGAAAAACAAGCTTGTGTGAATGATAGCTGATTCTATCTATCTATCTAGCTATCTAGCTATCTATCTATGCACTCAAGAAACACCCAGGTGTGTGTGTAGTAACCATTTTATTTTCGTTGAATATGTTCCATGACTGACTTTCAAATAAAAAAATTCCTCAATATTGTTGCTGCAGTCCTTTTAGTCCTGTGCCCCTCTAACTGCCGGTGCTCTTTGTGTGAATTGCTAAGTAAAGCAGCTCAAAGGTGCACAGAGGCTGCAGCCCAAGCTACTTTGTGCAGCAGGAGCCACTCAATCATGCTGCGGTTTGAACTTCTTTAAGACACTTTTTTCCCTCGAAGCCTTGAGCCAACACTTTCCACAGTACACAGAGAATAACTGATTTGATGCTATATTTTGCAGCTAAAGCATGGCACACTTCTGTAGCCTGTCCTTCTGCTCACTTTGAAAGGAATATCTGAGCCTGGCTGAAATGTTGCTGCCTTATTACCCCTACAGCCTTGCTGCTACTGAATAGCATGGGTGATCACTGAGACTCAGGCCTACAGGTGTCAGGTGGAATAGAGGAAGTGGGAAAGAGAGAAAAGGTTGAGGAAACGAGAGAAGGCAAGGTAAAGAAGAACAGAATTGCAAATATTTGAATTTGGGCAAGATGGCGACTCCTGCACTGGCCTAATGTGGCTACATAGAAAACACCCTGTTATATTTCTCATCATTAGGCGATTTCAAAGGTTTGATTTCCTGTAATGAATGTGGCTTGAGGCAGTATGCAGGATGACTGACAGGCAAATTCCACAGGCCTGTCTTCAGCAGCGTCTTGCCCGGCTATCTGTGCCTTTAAGCATTGTGTAAAAACACCATTTGAACCCCCCACTACACTCGGAGGGCACTGTTGCATCAGTATTGAAATGCTTGTTTAAGTCTAGTTTGTTTTCTCCTTGAAAAAGACCTGAATTATAGACTATTCATCTGCAAGACTATATTTCTGTGACTAAATATTTAACCATAGATATTCTAAATATTCTTTGCTTTAAATGAACATATTTATTTCTGTAACATACCGTTAAGGGACTGAGCATTTACTGACACTCCACATACAAAATGCTAAGCACTGACCAGGACCTTGAAATGCATTTTTAATTAATTAAAATGCAGTAAAATATACAGAAAAAAAACTCTTACTGGTTTGTCTTATGTCTGAGTTTGCATTTTACTGGTGCTAGGCTGTATGAGATTAAACAATTGATAGATGATATTAACAGGATTAAATGCCTTAAATGAGATTGCCTTAAATGCAATGACTGTTTACATTGGAACCTTTAAAAGCTGTTTGAAGGTGCTGAAAGGTTTTAGCGATGGCTGTTTTTAAGATTGTATTAGGGAGAAAAAAATGTTTGTAGTGTGAAATGAAACTGCTGCTAACATGTTGGCAACTGTTTACACAGCCAGAGTAAAGACTGGCACAAAACCAGCTAAATTAAATGATGGCTAAAGCTAATGATCTACTGCCACAATGTGTGTGCTGTGTCATGCCTGTACAGATGTTTGTACTTTGAACATTTTATATATTTATTTGTTTGTAACTGCAATCACCAGTGAATGATTATGGCAATTAGGCAAAAAACTCCCAACATCTGCAATGCTATTAAAGTGATACTATATTTTAGGCAATTAGTCACTTTTAAACAATTAAACTGATATGGCCAGCTCAGCCTCATAATGTCAAAGACTTCCTAGCAGATTTGGAGTGGGCATACTCAAGGGACCAAATGTACACAGTAGCGGCAGTCATGTCCTAGTGTTCATCACTGCAACTGGCACTCGGCACAGCTGCAACCAATTAGATTTCACTCCACTCTAGGCCCAAACAAGATTGAACTGTATTTACACTTCATTGTGGAACTTATGACGGCTGCAGTTGAGGCTAATAATTAGTAACCCAACATCCCATTTGCTTTTATGACATGTTTAAGAGCACTGTGTTGTATTTATGCAAGATTAATTTGAATATTTCAGAATTTAGTCTGCAATTAATACATGTGGTTTCACCATGTTTATGGCAAATTGAATCCCTTTAAGTGTCATGTCTCTCTAATTGCTGTAATGGCTTTAATATATCCCTCTTAATGGTTAGTGTTGGAAATTGAAATAATTTAATAACAATTAAGATTAAATTTAAACGTGCACACAAACACCCTTAAGGGACAGCACAATCATTGGCTCCTTTTCTACAATGGACACGCCCCTTTTTTATCAAAGTTCACTGGTTTTCAGTATCAAATGATTTCTCTACAGTTGCAATGTTTAGTATTCTTTTCTCACCTCAGCCGTTCAGACAATGAGCACAATCATGTATTCAATTCACCACCAGAGACTGGAATTCTGATTACCCCCATATGCAGAAATCAGTGGCCTTTGTTTAGTACTCAGTACCAGAGCAAAGACCACCTCACACATTCATTGCCACTCAAAGGTAACACAGTTTCATCTGTTGCCATGGTGTTTCCATCACCTGGCCTATGGTCAATCTGTGAGTTTTTTATAGGTTGTAGAGCAAGGCCTGATTGATGTTAGAACATGTAGGCTGAAACACCTGGAAATGGGCAGCCCTGGGTGGGGCAGCCCTTTGTCTGATAGCATCAGCAGGATGGAGCGCTTATCAGCCTTTTCCCCAGGGTGTGTGTTTACAGCTGTTCTCTAGTCAAGACAAATTAGAAGTGTGTAAAGCATTAAGGCACTTTAGACACTTTGTGTGTTTGTAGAGCTGAGGAGGTTTGTGTACCTGCATGTGTCTGTGTCTGTATCTCTGTTGTGCTCAGATCATTGCAGGTAAATGACTGTCAGCGGGGGGTGGGAGTGTAATGACAACAGGGCACAGATTTGAGCAGGTCTTGCTCACAGTTTCGACAGCATGTGCAGGGAACATATGTGACTTTGAATCTATTTATTCACAGGGGCTTAACAGCAAAAGACATATTGCTGTTGTTTACTTTATCCTAAATCTTGTCTGTCTAATCTAATATCTAAATATGTTTTTGAGTGGCTTGGACAGCTTTATCCCTCATATTACTGCAAATCTCTTAGTCTCTCCAGTCAATTGTTAGCTTAAGCCACAAAAAAATGTGTATTGGGCAGAGAAAAAAATTTGCTGGTCTAAATTAAACTGAGGATGTTTTTATGCTCTTACAGGTTATGAAGACTAACTGCTATCGATAGTTAAATAAATACAAACCACCCTGTTCAGG